>JANSTW010013452.1:0-15817 GCA_027564275.1 Diadocidia ferruginosa | reverse complement strand
TCACAAAACACATGAGAAAAATCGAATGTAATGTTACGCTAATGTTACGTGTCGCGTCAATATGTTTCCAGCTTTATAGACAATTTCTGCCGTTATAATCTGATTACTAAACTCGACAGCACCGATACTCAATCAGTGGCTTTGAATATTATCTGGCTATTACAACAACACATTTGGATAATTCTGATTTTATTATTTATAATATATGAATATTTGATAAGTTGTGTGATATTTAATCACTAGCTAATTTTAAATTATTTACAAATGTCTATTAGTCAATGCTAACGGCATCTATATTTTAATTTTTTTGTGCGGCCGCCGCCTTGTTAGAGACTTTTTAATTTTTGGTAAAAATTCCATTGAACGCACCCTGACATAAAAATTCGAATATGCATAACCACGTTGGGAAATATACCGAATAAACACCGAAAACATGGCCGCCGCACTCAAATCGACTTCGATTTTTTCCCAGCGCGTATTAAATAATCGATATAGAAAATCGATTCGAAATTTGCGAAGGACAAGAAAAAAAAACACAAATTTAACACAGCTGCAGCAGAGGGATCGCGCGTAGTGAGAAAAAAACGTATATTTTTTGTATTAATAATTATTAAATTTAATTATATTTTGTATTTATAATAAAATTACATCATTAAACGTCCATATAAGTATTCTATTCAAATATAAACAATTCCAGTGAAATGTAAAATCCAACTAAAAAACTGCGAATTTTTCGGGCCACACAAAAAAGAAAATGTCAATCACATACCGTCGCAATTTTTTTCAAAACAACAAAATATTACATTTTTTCGATAAAGTTATAAAAATGTTTATGCAATTCTAAATGCTATATAGGTATTTGCTTTGTTTAAATAAATAAATAATAAAAACAAACGAGATTAAAGAAAATGTGAAACAATTAAACAGTTTTTTTACGAAAACAATTTGTTCCTAGAGAGAAGAGTTAAAAGTAGAGCTTCGAAGAAAATATAAATAAAAACAATTTATCCAGAAATAATTAGGAATTGCGAGTACCTCTATATAGATCCTATCCTACCTACATGGGAACGATAAAAAAGCAACAACAAAACGTGTGTCTTGTAATTAATTTACGCAGAAGAACTCCAACCAGCAATTAGTATCCATCGCACACAGAGAGATTATAATATTCCCCCCTACAAAGGTAAGTTGAACGCTTAATTCTATTTTTATTTTTATTTAATTGTTATTACGGTTGCACATTAAAATCAATTATTAAATAATCCTCATTATCTCTGCTTATTATTTTGTAGGAAAATGAAATCGAAAGTGTGGGGGAATCGATAATTTATTTAAATTAATTTACGAACAAGTGCGTAGTGAATAACATTTTGCAGAAAGTGTTGTGTGTGTGCGCGGATTTTCACTTGCCGAGTTCACAGCAAAGGTTATAATATAAATATAAAATTAATATTTATTTATTTAATAAACAGTTTTATTGCAATTATTTCATGAGATAATTGATGATTTAATAGCTGCTGCCGCTGTTTCGCACACAAGTTATAATTGAACTGGTTATTACAATAATTTTTAATTTAATTTTATTATATTTGTATAAACATAAAGCGACTTCTTGTACCCATAGCTAATTCATGCGGATAAAGCGATTTTCTAGAATATTAATATTTTTGGTGTAGGCAGATAATGGATAAAATACCTACAATAATAATAATATGCTCAAGGTTATAAATTAAAATATTGTAATTAAGTAACCCATAACTCAATTAATAAATAATGGAATTTAGAAATATTCGTTATTTATTTAAATATTTTTTACATAAGATTGTTTTTGTTAGGTTGGATTTTAGCAAATTTTAGGTATACAGTGCGATATCACTGCGAGACATTATAGTTAGGTCTTTTAAAGATTTAATCCAATTCAAATTTTATTAAAATTAAATCTAATTAATTAATTAACACAACTATAGTGGAATAACTTTTTGTTTTAAATCGTAATTTCTAAGAGAGAACAACTAAAACAAATTACGATTCCGGAACCATTTGTCTCATAATTTCCAAAATCGTCGATTTTTATTTTAAAGGCCTGAAACATATCGATCAAATTTTCAATTAGGTAATTTGAACAAATTTCAAGTGATTTCAAACAACAACAAAAAAATTAACAAGAAATCGATTAAATTTCACAAAAAAATTCAAACAATTCGATACAATTTTATACACAATCGATTACATTTCAAAAACATTTTAAACAAATCGATTAATTATAGAAACAAATAATTAAATTTCTATGGATTTCAAACAACAAGATCAAATTTCATAAGAAATCGTTTAAATTTGGAAGAGATTTCAAAAAAAAGTGATCAAATTTCACAAGAAATCGATTTCATTTATAGATACCTGAAACATCTCGATCAAATTTCACACGAAATCAATAAAATTTCAACAACTCGATAAAATTTTATACGAAATCGATTACATTTCAAAAAGGTTTCTAACAAATCGATCAAATTTCACAAGAAATCGATTAAATTAAAAAAAAACTTGATAAAGTTTTGTAAGAAATCGAATAAATTTGGAAGAGAATTTTACAAGAAATCGATTAAATTCATAAAGATTTCAAACAAATCGATCCAATTTTACAAGAAATCTATTAAATTTCAAAGAGATTTTAAAGAATAATCGCGTTCTTTATATTTTATAAGAAATCGATTGTTTTTCAAGAGAAAATATCTCGATCAAATTTCACAGGAAATCAATTAAATTTCAAAGATTTTCCAAACAATTTAATCAAACTACACAAGAAATGGATTAAATTTAAAAAAAAATCCAAAGATATTTCAAACTAATTGTACAAAATGGATAAGAAATTATGGATAAAATATCAAACAATCGATGAAATTTCTTAAGAAATCGATTAAATTTCAAACATATCGATAAAATTTTATAAGAAATTGATTAAATTTCAACGAGATTCTAAATAACTATTAAATTGCCAAAGAGATTTCCAAAATCAATCAAATTTGAAATTGAATAAAAAAAAATTTAGAATAAATCGATAAAGCTAAAAAAACTCACATTTTTTTATAAAATTTCACGAGTTTCAAAAAAAATCTTGAAAATTTCAATGGAAATCTTAATATTTTTAATTAATACGAAGAAAATTCAAAAAGATTTCAAACACTCGATCTAATCCCTCAAGAAATCGATTAAATTACAGAAGAAATGAATTAAATTTCTAAGGATTTCAAACAACAGGATCAAATTTCATAAAAAATCGATTAAATTTGGAAGATTTCCAACAATGTTAAAATTAATTTTTAATTAATAATTAAAAATTATTAATATTAATTAAATTGATAAGGATTCAAACAACGTGATCGAATTCCACAAGAAATCGATTAAATTACAGAAGAAATGAATTAAATTTCTAAGGATTTATAAACAACAGGATAAAAATTGCATAAGCAATCGATACATTGAAAGAGATTTCAATAAACGTGATCAAATTTCACAATGATTTCGTTCTGCGATGTCTGGTTTCCGACATAATTTCCGTTTCCGAAAATGATTTCTGATTTCCGTAATTTCTGATTTCCGAATGATTTCCGTTTCCGAAATTGATTTTTGATTTTCGAAAATGATTTCTGATTTCGGAAATGAATTCCGTAATTTCTGATTTCCGAAATGATTACCGCACCCTTGTCCCATGATTTCCGTAAGAAGTTTCCCCCTTCGCAAAAATCTCTAAATCTAGAAAATTGTGATAACAATTTTTGAGTAGGTAGAAAGATATGTTTTCGGTAGAATTTATATTCCTTTGGGGACGAATTTTTTGGATTTTATTTGTTGTGTGAAGAAAACACTCCTAGATATTTCCACATTTTTTTAGACTTTCATGATTTCTTCATTAAAATTTTTCTAAATCAATTTTTTTCCTTTTTTTTAGATTAGAATATTAGCAGATTGTTACACACGATCAGGAATTCATCAATAAATAATTTATTAAACAGAAAAAAAAGCAATATGGCTAAAGATTACGATTATTTGCTAAAAGTGCTGTTGGTCGGTGACAGTGATGTGGGCAAACACGAAATTATGGCCAACTTAGAGGACGGGTCTTCTGAGAGTCCATTTTGCAGTGGCGGTGGAAATTGTAATTTAAAAGGAAAAATAATTTTTATAAATTTAATTTAATTCTCGACTTGTTTTTTTTAGCATACAAAACAACGACAATTTTATTGGATGGCAAACGCGTTAAGCTGCAATTGTGGGACACATCGGGTCAGGGCAGATTTTGTACAATAATTCGGTCGTATTCGCGCGGTGCTCAAGGTGTTATTTTAGTCTATGACATAACGAACAAATGGAGCTTTGACGGGATCGGTCGATGGGTTAAGGAAGTTGAGGAGGTAATTAAATGGACTAGTTGAAACGGGAGTTTTTGTTTTAATACATTTTTTTTATTTTAGCATGCGCCCGGAGTGCCGAAAGTTTTGGTTGGCAATAGATTACATTTAGCCTTTAAACGGCAGGTACCTGCAAAACAAGCTGAACTGTATGCAGCTAGA
Source organism: Diadocidia ferruginosa (assembly GCA_027564275.1). Classification (NCBI taxonomy): domain Eukaryota; kingdom Metazoa; phylum Arthropoda; class Insecta; order Diptera; family Diadocidiidae; genus Diadocidia; species Diadocidia ferruginosa. The sequence goes on along the minus strand of JANSTW010013452.1, from coordinate 11,249 downwards.
AATAAAATGGCGTGCTTTGAAATATCGCCTTTATGTGATTTTAATATCAGGGAATCGTTTTGTGAACTGGCACGAATGGCACTGCACCGAAATGGAATGGAACGAATATTTCGTACAAATAAAGGTTTGTTGTTTTTTTTAGAGTTTTACTCGAAACGTTTTTAATGCCAATTCAAACCAGACTTGCGCAAAATATCAAATTTTGTTCGGATCAAATCAAAAAATGATTCAATCAAGAAATTATTTTTTGATCGAATCAAAATTTGATAAAATTAAAAACGGATCGAATTAACAAACATCAGAAAAATTTTGATCAAATAAAAATTTGTATTCGCTTAATTTTGATTCGATCAAAACCAATTTCATTTGAGTGTTGATCGATTATCTGATTTTTACCAAGCCTGATTTCAACATTTTTTACTGCAAATTCAGCATTTGAATTGACAGCTCGGTTGATGTCATAAATGATTTAATTAATTACAAACATTATTAACTCAATCTTTAAAATTTTACAGAATAATAAGTTGCACAAGAAATCGATTAAATTTCAGGATTTTAAACAACTTAATAAAATTTCATAAGAAATTAAAATTTTACAAAAAATCGATTTTGTTCCGCTAGAGATTTTAAACAATTCGATAAAATTTCGTAAGAAATCGATTACAGTCTCAGAGTGCAAAGAACAATGTTTCCAAAGAAATAATCCAACATGGTGGAGTTATTCAAGATGACGGTCAATTTCGCCAATTTGCGATATACGTCCGAATCAATTGAGGCCATCGATATTTCGAAATTATTTTTTCGAATAAAGTTAATTAATTCTTAACAAAATAAACTTTGTTTCATAAAAATTTATTCATAAATAACGATATTACAGATAAAAAGTGTCTCAAAAGCCACCATTTTTAATAAGTCCCCCATTTTGTATTTTAAATTTTTCTAAAACATCCTCAAAAATCCTAGTGTTTCTATCTAGTGTTCAAATTTCAATTAAATATGTTGATTTTTGAAAGATTTAAAAATGGTTTTAATATTTGCCGCCATCTTGAATAACTTATTCTTACTAAAATCAACAATAAAATTGCTTTTAATAGAGACCACAAGAAATCAAATTTTACAATAAATCGATTTAGAAATTGCAGAAGATTTCTAACAACGCGATAAAATTTTAAAAGAAATCTTCAAAGAACTTGATTAGGTTTTAGCCTTGTTCACTATGCCCCTCGCTTTGGAGCAAAGGACACGATGATGATGAATTCAGATGAAAATTTAAAAAAAGTGCGTTTGTCCGTCCGCCTGATCCAAATTTCTTGATAACGAATTTAGATTTTTAAAATTAAGCCTGACTTTGTACAATTTTTTTTATGAATTTTGTTCTATACTTTGATATTGCATCTACATTTTCTAGGTCGAAAGAGGAAAAAGCTCTTATTTTTTTTTTTAATTAAAAAGAATTAAAATGTTTAACCAAAAAAATAAATTATTAGTTAAGTAGTCATATTACAGTCGCCATTTTGATTTTTGTTAACTTATGCCCCATTAATCGCGAGTTTAAAAAAATCCAGATTTAAAAAAAAATTAAAAAATTTATTAAAAAAATGAACAGAAATTTGCCTAAATCTGGAAATGTTAAAGAACTCGCGATTATTGGTGCTTATTCCTTTATATTTAAATGTTTAAAATGGCTGCTACAATATGGTGGACATCAAAACGGAATTTTCTAATTATAACTAAATAAATCCAAACGCTATAAGCACATAATAATTATAGATAATTCAGAATGTATCTAAAATGTGACGTAATTTCATAGGGGATATTTGAGACTTTGTGACGAAATGTGACGATGAGGGGAGCGGGGTTAAAAAATGACAAAAATCGTGTGACGTAATATGTGGACAGCCCCTTACGCTAGTTGTGTAATTGAAAAAACTATTCATATGTTGTGCCGGTTTAAGCGAAAAATTTAACTGCGAAAATCTGTCTAAATAGTAGAGCGACAAAAAAACAAAATGTAAACATTTGAGTGGGAAACATTTTACACTACCGACAAAACAATTTAGTGTTGCCATAACGAAATATGGCTGATTTTAGTATCACTGCGGTTGTTTATTATTATTTTTTCCGCGAAAAACTAGCTCCTGACATAGGTGCTATAGGGTTTACGAAGTCACTAATTTTGATAACAAAATTTTAATATTTAAAATGGTGACTTCGATATGGCGACAATATTTAACATAAATATTCAGTTGTCTAAATTTTTATTTTTCAGTTTTGTCACTGCAAGAATTGTGCTGCCGAACAATTGTACGGCGAACGAGTGTGTATGCCATTGACACACTGCCGTTGCCACCATCCGTTAAGTCACATCTTAAATCGTATGCGTTAACATCGTCTCAGTGTATGAATACGTTGACAAATCCGAAAAAGGGCAATCGATGTAAAACACCAACCCAAACAAATACAAGAAATAGTTGTAATATATCGTGATTTGTCATGGACTGTCTTGGAACAGACACACATTAATTTATATTTTATTAATTATTATTATTATTAATTATTATTGATAAACAATTTATACAACAACAACAATATATTTATGATGAGAATGATCGTTGTTGCTGTTGTTTGATTTTCTTAACTTTTTTATTATGGGCGATGTGTGCGGCGATTATTAATTAACGTACTCTCAATTATTGTAAGCAAGAAATTTGATTTAAAATATTTTTTAATTTTAATGAATTTTTTTAATTTAAAAAAAAAGTACAAAAAAAAGATTTTTTTATTGGAAAATATTTTTGTTTTTAATTTTTTTTTTTTACATTTTAAATTTAAAAAAACAAAACATTTAAAATATTTGGATTTTTAAAATAAAAAAAAAACACTGTTACAACTCTTTTTAAACTAATTTTTCAAATTCAGTTTTTTAACAACAAATATTTCAAATTGATTTAAAAAAATTTAAATTTGGCATTTTAATGTATTATTGCTGCGACACACCTTAAGTTAACTAAGAGCCCCCAAATTCTCTTAAGAAAATCAACCAAAGAAACAGTGAAAATGATTTAAGAATCAAATCATTTAAACAAAAATATGTAAATAATTTTTTGTATGTGATCTTACTGTAGTTTTCTAAAAAAAAAAATATTTAAAACAACTAATTTAAATATTTAATATAAAACAATAAAAAAAAACTAAAAATTAAATTTAACAAAAAAGAATGAAACTTGATAATATTTATTTTGTAATTTCTTTCATATTTTGTTATACGGTACGTACATAACATTTAAGTAACGCGTCGTTCTTATATATAATTAATAAGTATTGGAGTTTAAAATTAAATTTTCTAAAACATTTTTCTTCTTTTGTAAGAAATTCTTTAAAACAATTTAGAATTTGTGTGTGATGAAGCAGAGATTTTTTATTATTATTTTAAATTTCAAAATTAAAATATTTATAAATTTTGAATATTTTTAAACCCGAAAATATTAAATATTTGTTAAAATCGTAACCCTGATATCTTTACCCATTGAATAAAAAATCATACCTCATTGTCTTTACCCTTTCCTAAAAACCAGATTTTCCTTCTTATGCTACTTTGCCCTAGTGAGCAGAGACTTTCTTTTTATAAATAAAGACTGGACCTCATATATACAAACACTTAATTCAAACGAATGCCAAAACCCGTTGAAATTTATAATTGACATTGATTTTTAGATTTTCTATAGATTAAGTTATTAAAGATTTGAGTAAACAAAATTTATTTAATTATTTTAAAATCCATTTTTTACAAGTCTTGTTTAATTCAAACAAAATTAATTATTTAAAATATTGAAGATACATTTATGGAAAAATGTATCAAATTTAATTAATGCTTAGACATGGTCCGCCCCATATCCATTCCATTCACCCATAATATTGCAACTTGATTAAAATAAAAGACTTGCGAAATTTCGAAAATTAATAATACAAATTTAATTAATTATAAATTGATTTAAAATTTATTTAGAAAATTAAAATTTTATTTTTTAGTCATTGATGAAAAGATCTCGTTTTAAATTAGTCAAGTTTTATCAATATAAATAAAGTAAAATACAACAAAGATTAAGTCACATAATATTTTTAATTTTGTTTAAATCTCGCTGAATCAGACTAAAATAACACAAAAAAGAAAATGTATTTAGAAAAGTAAAAACTCTAATGAATCAAATATTAATATAATTAGAATTAAAATTTTATAATCATATAATTTATACCAAATACTAAATTATTATTTTATCGTTTGAATTAAATAAAAAAACATTTTTTTATATTTTTTAGCAATTTGTTAAGATTTTTAAAAACATTTTTTTGTTTCATTTTGTTAAAATATTACAAACTAATTAAAAAACCACATTGTTATTATGTCTAACAAAAATATTATTATTATTTTTCTACTTTATTATTATTAAATGTTTAACAGTTTTGTTTATAAAAAAAGAATCTTTTTTTGGTTCAGTTTGCATAATATTATAATAATGGCAACAAAAATATTCGCAAATATTTTATATTATCTACATAATATACATACTTATTATTATAAAGATAAAAAATAAATAATAATAAAATTTAACTACATCAACAAAAAAAAAAATATTGGCTGCTAATTAATTTAAGAACATAATTTCAACAAAACAACAGAATAAAAAAAACCTTTAATTAACGAAAAAATAATAAAATAAAATAAATATAACAAAACAAAAGTCATAATTACAAAGAGCATGTTTTTCTTTTAAAAGTAAAGTTTATTTTTTATCTATTTTCATAGATAGGCACATTATAGGCACAATGTACAAATTAGAACCATTTTTATAGAAATGTTCCCAGTCATATTACAGACACAAATAATAACCAGTTTTAGAATTAAATTAATGAAACAAATGGAGGTCAGTTGTTCTGTAAGATTATCCAGATTACTTAAATTAGTTATCCGCTATAGATAAGAACACTACCGAACAATAACAGAATTTATCCCGTCAAACATTTTTGCGATTTTGCCCACGTTGGTTTTGCATGTACGTACAGGCACAAGAACCATCAGTAATCACATGTACAAATAAAAAAACAGGAAATGTGTCAAACACGCCCAGGCAAATTGTGTCAACAGTTCGCTAGTGGACACAGCACACAAATCAGATCCATTTTCATTGAAATGTACCCAGGCACATAATAGGCACAATTCATAAATCAGAACCACTTGTATAGAAATGTGCCTAGGCACATTACAGACACAAATAAGAACCAGAGGCCCGATCATGAAACTCGATATTATCGGTATGAAGTCGTTCCGTTACGATCGAATGTAGCTAGTTTGACTTCTCGATCGGATCGAGTATTTAATATTATTTATATTCCAATTAAAAGTGACAATAATGTATTCCATGGCTCTAACGCTATAATAGAAATGACGTTCGTCACTTTAAATAGCAAATATTTATTTTATTTATAACTAATGACAACTGAAAAGTTGTCGACAATAACGAAAAACATGTCATAATAGCCCTCACCGAAATTATTTCGATGGTATCGAAATTCTGTTTTTATCGGGCCGAGTTTCATGATCGGGCCTCAGTTTTAGAATATATTAATCAAACAAATGGAGGTCAGTTGTTCTATAAGATTTTCCCAAATAACTTAAATTATCCGAATAAGAAGACAAATTCGCTATAGATAAGACCAACTTTACCGTACAATAACAGTAATTACAAAGGTATTTCTGCAAACATGTCTTAAATCAACCGATTTTGATAGACAAAATGAACGAATTAAAATGCCTTCTATACCAATCGCAGTGAATTGACATTCTCTAACAATTTCTATTCAAATTCTTTGGCGTATAAAATAGTCAGTAAAAAAGAAATAAAAATTGTGGAACTTAATCCAAACTCAATAGATTGAACAAATTAACGAATTGAACTTCCTTCTATACCAATCGCAGTGTTTTGACACTCTCTACTAATTTCTAATCGAATTCCTCGGATTCTAAAAAAGTCAGAAAACAGTCGAAAAAATCGTGGGTTTCATTCAAAATCAAACGATTTTGATGGTTAAAAATAAACTGTCTACTATATAGTGATCAATACATTGCGTATTGACATTCTCTTACGATTTCTAACCGAATTCCAGGGATTCTTCTAAAATAGTCAGAAAACATGCTAAAAAATTGTGAAATTGCTACTAAAATCTAAAATCAAAAGAATTTGATGAACAAAATTAACAAATCGAACTGCCTTCTAAAGCAATCGCAGTGTTTTGACACCATAAAACGATTTCCAGTCAAATCCTCTAGATTCTAAAATAGTTAGGAAACAACGTGAATTTCTTTCAAAATCTAAAATTAACAGATTTCATGGAAAAACAACAAATTAAACTGTCGTCTATAAAATTAGCAGTGTTTTGACATTCTCTAACGATTTCTAATCGAATTGTTTGAACTCTAAAATAGTCAGGTCAGGAAACAGACAAAAAATCGTGAAACTTCTTCCAAAATCAACCGATTTTTCTTCGTGTTTTGACATTCTCTATTAATATCTAGTTGAATTCCTTGGAATCTAAAGTAGTCAAGGCCAGCAAAAAAAAAATTGCGGAACTTCTTACAAAATCTAAAATCCAACGAGGTAAACATGAACGAATTAAAATTCCTTCTATGGTAAAAATTAACGATTAAAGTTCCTTCTATCACAATTACCTTGTTTTGACATTCTCTAACGATTTCTTATCAAATTTCTTAAAATCTAAAATAGGCAGGCAACAAGCAAAAAAAAAATCGTGGAACTTCTAAAATCTAAAATCGACCGATGTAAAAATGAACGAATGAAAGTCCCTTCTATGACAATTGTCGTGATTTGACATTCTCTAACGATTTCTAATCGAATTCCTTGAACTCTAAAATAGTCAGGTCAGGAAACAGGCAAAAAAATCGTGAAACTTCTTCCTAAATCTAAAATCAACCGATTTTTCTTTTATAGCAATCGCCGTGTTTTGACATTCTCTATCAATTTCTAGTCGAATTCCTTGGAATCTAAAATAGTCAGGACGAGCAAAAAAAAAATTGCGGAACTTCCTCCAAAATCTAAAATCCACCGAGGTAAACATGAACGAATTAAAATTCCTTCTATGGCAATTGTCGTGTTTTGGTATTCTCTAACGATTTCTAATCGAATTCCTTGAACTCTAAAATAGTCAGGTATCAGGAAACAGACTAAAAACGTGGAACTTCTTCTAAAATCTAAAATACACTGATGTAAAAATGAACGATTAAAGTGCCTTTTTGGCAAAAGTGCTTTCTTGTCAAATTCTCTAACGGTTTTTCAATAAAATTTCTTGGATTCTAAAATAGGCAGGAAACAGGCAAAAATAACGTGTAACTTCTTCCAAAATCTAAAGTCAACCGATTTTGATGGACAAATTGAACGAACAAGAAAGTTTTACATTATGGACGGATTCATCCCAAATTTGTTGGAGATGAGTTTCTAGTAATTTGTAGTCCTGGGATTGCATTTGGTTTAAGGAGAGCTCCCATATTTTTTTTGTAAAATTTGCCGAAAAATATGAGCATGATATAAAGTTTTTTACAAGCAGAAGGATTCGGCAAAATTTTGGTGGCGTCCCTGAATCTGAGATTGTCATATTTGGGGTATCTAGATCAAATCTAGGCAAAGTTGGTATCCGTATATAAATATATTTTTTTAAATTCCCAAATATATGAGCCTACCGAAAGTTTAACGGAAGTTTTATTTTTCAATTTTCCTGTGGGTGACAATTAAGTGCTTCTATAGTTTTATACTCTGGGATTCCAGTTGGGGTCTCTAGGTAAAAGACGAGGGGGCCTCCCATCTTATGTAGCTGTTGTTGTTGTAAATATCTAATAGTTATAGTTCACATTTTCTGTTTAAAAAGGTGAACTAATAGTCATTTTTTTTGTTTCTATCAGTTTTCAAATATTAAAAGATAATAAAAACGGCATCCCAGGGAGTTTTTGGAACGATTTTAAAAATAGCAAATAAATTGTTTCTAAAATTTTTATTAAAAATTATTTAATAAATTGTATCAGAAATAAATTATTACAAAAAAAAAAGTTATCAATAATTCTATTTCCTCGCAAAATAATCCGATAGTTTTTTCTGTTTTTGTTCGACAATCACGTTTTTTTTCCGTTTTGACGAGGATTCGGGTGGCGGCGGCGGCGGAGTGGCTGGTATTACTTCATCATCATCGCTAACAAGTGTGGTTGTGTCGTCCACTGCTAATGTTTCATATACATTGGCTTGTTGCAGAGGAGAATCATCTGAATTATCGCCAATTGGCTCTTTTTTCAATTCATTTTCTATGGTTATAGTTGCTGGCGTTTCATTTGATTCTATTACTTCTTCAATGGCTGAATTATTCTTTTGATAATATTGCTGATCTAAACAGTCCAGCAACTTTAGCTTCGTAATTTTGGGTGTTTCTTTTGGTTCAATGATGGGTATTTGGGGTTCAGATGGTGAGGTTTCATCATTTGCTTCGTCCTGCAGTTGTTTATCGGATAGAAAAGTTTGTGCTATTGCTGCGGAGGCATTTTTGCGAGACTTTGGCCATGCCCATTTCGACGTTGATGGAGTTGGACTATAAGTTTGTGCGGTTTTCTGTGATTTTGCAGGTGTAACAACCTTGATTTGTTTCGGTTCTTTAGGCAGTAGTCTGAAAATGCGGGTTTATGAGATTGGATTCTTTTCAATGGAAAACACTTACGAGTCATGAAATGCTTGATAGATAAAGGCATATAATTGTGCTGGTTTTAGGTTGTGTTGTCTAAAATCGTTTATAAATTGCCAAAGTGTAGCTAAAAAGGGCATAAGTTAGGGGTCTTTTTAATTCTCCACTGTCACAACTTACCAACACTTAGCTTATGTTCAACTAAAAATTTAAAAAATTCTATAAAATCATCACGTAGTTCACGATCACCGAATGTATAATAGACTAAAGGTCGTGCTGTTATACAGCACACCATTAATTGCAGTAAGGCTTTCAGCCTTGTGTCACCCTTAAATGCTCCACAGCCCCAATTTCCAGTGGCTACGCCAGGTGCTGGGGTTTTTAAATTATGAAAAAATCCAACATATGCCTGAAATTTAACAACGAAATGACGAATTTTTGAATCTGAACTGAATCGCTAACCTTGTCCAACTCTCTTTTCAGTAATTCAACTTTAAATTGATCCGAAGGACGATGAAAGTTTAATGCGTCTATTGCCACAATACAGCACTGTCGACGTCGCGATTCATCAAATGGAGCTTCGTCAACAAAATTACCCTTCCATTTGAAGGAATCCGAGTACCCGCTATAATCATTATATTGTTCACATCCCACCACAACTACTGCCTCATTTGATTGTAAGAACTCAACTAGTAATCGCGTTATTAAAAGTTCTGGACAAATAACAAAACGAATTTCCTCCTGAACGCATCCCCGACCCAAAACTCCACCGCCCAAATATTTATTCGCAAAATCAACTTGCAACAAACCGTGTCCCTGATCCTCGATTGTACCCGCCGATGAAACGTGCACTCTGCACGTCGCAAAATTGCCTTTCCATTCGGACCAATTAGGAAGTTGAGCGTCGTTAATACAACGACGAGTTACGGTAACAACTCCCGACGGTGGTTTGGAACAAACTCTTCTAAAATAATTACAAATACATTTTAATTTCTCCATTACGCGATCGTCAGCATGAAAGAAGAGTCGATTGAAATTTATGTCGGGAAAGGAACGATATTCAGAAGTTTTGCTTTTACTATTGCGACGAGGAAATGTGCATAAGAATGCATTGGCCAGAAGGCACGAAATTTGTTGTTGCGTAAACGATACTGAATGATTTGTACCCTGCTTAAGTAATGGAATTGCACCGGGACATATTTCAGGCAAGCGTAAGGCTAATTTTATAATTTCAGGTAATAAATGTTTAAAAAAATGTTTCGATTCTTCTTCCTCTATTTCTTCGTTGAACAGTCGATGGAGTCCCTTAAAATTCCACGTTTTCATATATTTTGTGTTATAAGACAGAATTGCTGCTTCCAACTCGTAGCTTGTGTTTATCTCTTTCAAAAGTGCCGTTTCTATTAGGATCCAACGATCTTGTAGTTCGTCAACCCCGTCCGCCTGACAAATAAATTAAATTAAATTTAAAAGTTTTTTCAAATAGCAAATCTTACATTTTGTACGGGATACTGATTTCTTCTCGAACAGGGCAAACGGACATGATCGGCATCCCATTTATTGATACACTTATACGGCACTGGCGGTATAGTTGTATTTCGTATGGGTAAATGGTAAAGAACTGTGTGGTCGAGATGATAGGTTACTTCCGGAAAATGCTAAACAAATTAGGGCTTTCAATGTCTTTAGTTTCATTAAAGAATATTGTACCTTCAGCTCGTAAGCACCAAGTCCTCTGTATATTTGATCCATGGAATTGCCTCGCCAATATGTTTCTTCATCATCTTGAAATAGTTAATATTATTTTTTATTTATTGACTCAGACTTAAGAGCCTCAGATGGCCAGGTAATTAATTATTAATTTAAATTGTAATTAAATTCAAATTATATTTTATACAAAAACTACACAATATTTTGAAATTGCTAGACAAGGTTTTATCTTTGAATAAATAGATAAAATATATCTCATTAGTTTTTATGATAACTTGCTCGTAATTTCAACATATTGTGCTTTTTTTAAATTATTTTATTTCAACATATTGTGCAATTTTTGTATTGCAATTACACCAGCTCAATTTAACAGCATTTTTGGTATTCTATTATCTTACCAATATCCATTTGTTCTGCCATAGCGTTTTTTTAAATAAATAAATCTTTCCGCGCAATTAATTTTATATACAATAACAATAATTTATTTTTATTCTTTCTTGTAATTAAATTAACCAAAATAATTAGGTAGGTACGTGCGTAAATTAAATTTTATAATTTTCTAAAATTAAAAATTGGCCAAACTGTCATAACAAAGTACGCCGCGCGCGCATTTTTGTTGCTGTAAAATTTCGATAATAACAAAATTAGACCAGTTTCTAAAATGCCCAGTGGAAATAAATTTATGTGTGAGCAACGTTCCATTAAAGTAAGGAATTGATATAAAAGATGACCAATGCTATAGCCGTGTGGTATTATTGCCGCCGAGTATAGTAAATGGTAGGTTCGGGGTTCGAATCCTGTTGGCG
>JANSTW010013341.1:0-15817 GCA_027564275.1 Diadocidia ferruginosa | reverse complement strand
AAGCACATGAGTTATGAACGTAGGCCGGTGGTCTACAAGTAGTATACTTAGTGCATTTTTATTGAAATATTAAATCCTTTTCCCCAACGACCGCTGGTCCTATTATTCAAGTTTTCAAAATAAATACGGTCGATAAAATAATTCTTCTTTCCTAATAGCTGGGTTTGTTTATTTGGACAGTCTGCTTTATTTATCATAAAATAAATCACCATTTTTTTAATAATATATTTATTTTTTAAAATTATGAATTTTTTTTCTTAATTTATTACAATGTTTATATGTACTTAGAATATGTATTATAAGTTCATGTGTTTTTCCCTTTAAACAATAATTACTTAGTATTTTTGCTATAAAAATTATATATTGAATATTTATTATATTAAAATCATAGAATTAGAAATATTTATTATTTATTTATTTATTTTTCCATGATTAAAATATACATACATAAACAAACCGTGGGGCGGCTGATAGTCATAATCGAAGAAAAAAGTAGTTTCACATCATAACTAAAATATTAAATTAACGAATTTTTATATAGTAAATTTAAAAAGTTTTCTTTTCAGATAACAATTCTTGCATATAAATTAAGTTTGTTTTGGAAATAAGAATTTGGAAGCATGTTTAAAAAATATATATTTTCAATAATTATCATTATTTTACGGTAACGATAATATAAAAGCTAATTAATGAGCAATATTTTTTTTGTTTATACGTTAAAATTACAAGAATTGTCTCTTTATTCTAACTTTTTATACATTTAAAAGCAAATTTTAATACTTTTATAGTTTTCTTTTTAATATAATTTCTTTGATGGCTTAAAGCAAATAGACAATTTCAGAGAAACGCGTTGGTTAACAAAAAAATAAAATAAATTTAGGCACATTTTTGATAGCATAAAATTATAATGACAATAATAAAAAAAATATATATATTAGGTATGTAAAATAAAAACGTTTTTTTTTAATATTGAAAATTGAAATATTTTATTATATTATGTTAAAGACCAGCAATTATCAGTTCAATCAAAATTAACCTGCGGGAAAAAGTTATTAACAAGACGAGTCTAGTTTTTTCTGGTTAGGTATATGAAAGGTGAAAAAAACTTCCGAATTGGAAACTAGCCCAAAAACTGTGTTCCAGCCCATTCATTTTTTGGAACTGTTTTCTTTTATCCTAAGACATATTCAACCAAAAAAACTAGACTTGCCTAGTTATTATTTTTTCTACTTTTCCCATACAAGCCTAATTATCATTCCTCACTTTAAAATTTTAAATCGAATATCTCAGCGTTGATGATTCTGAGCAGTGTTTGGAGCTGTTCCATCGTAATAAATCCGAATTTTTACTTCGATATGTGGCAATGGACGAAACATGGGTCCAATATTTCAGCCCGGAGTTCAATCGATAGACGATAGAGATGGAAAAAGTAGTAACCTAGTACAGTATAGATACTGAATGTCTAACTAGTACTAGTCCTAGTACGTATAGAGTACATCTAATAGACAAGCGGAAACGAGATACGAGAAGGAAAACAGGGCGCATAGTTTACAAATTTGATTATTTTTATAAAAGTGCGTAGCTTTAGTTGCTTACTTCTATGATCCCACAGGATAATTCAAACAATTGTTATTACAAAAATTAAATGTATTGAATGAAGCTGGAAAAGTTTCTGCCGACAATATGAAAGAAGTTTTGGTTTTAAAGCTTTTATAAAATTCATAAGAACTTTTTATTATTGTGTGTGTGTGTAATCTAGAAGGGAATTGTGTGTTTTTTTAAATTATATAGAAAAAATTTGGTTCGTTGTCTTAAATGTTATCTATTGCTTAATTGTATATTTAAATTTATTCAGATTTATATTTTTTTAAATTTATTTAATAATTATTTTCCTGCCATCATGTGTAGGTATGTGTGTTTTGTGTGTAAGTTATTATTTAAAGTTTTTAATATTATTTGATTTTAGAAACATTTGTTTTTTATATTATTTGCGTCAAAAATTTATTATTACTAATATTTAGAAAATTATAGGTCATGAATGCACGCCAACATTTATTTTTCTCGATTTAAGATAAAAACAAAAAAACAAAATGAAATACCTCAGCGGCAACGTTATAACTTTAACCGCAACTCTTATGTAGCTGTTAGACGTTGTTCAAGAAATCAAGAAAAAAAGAACGATATCGATAATATAAGATACAAAAATATGTACACTCGAATGGAACAAAACAAAAACTTGCAAGTCGCTATTGAGGGGAAAAAATGTATCTGTCTGAAAAGTCTTCGACTTTTTGCTATAAAGCTGCCTCTTTCTTTTTTTTTCTTGATGACTTGTAAAATTTTAACGTCTAACCGCTACATTATTATTACACAAGACAAAATTGCGTACTATAAAAATAGGAGCGATAAAAAGCACCTGAGAAAAAAATTATTTTCGATCTCAGACTTTGACGGAGGAAATAAAAGTATATCACGTGAATAAAAGAGTTAAACACTTATTCCCCAAACCTAATCTTTGCTACTATAATAATTGGTTTTTGGTTACACGACTAAAGTTTTGAAGAAATTAGCAAACATCTGTGCAGATACTTCAACAAATTGTTTAAGGAATTCTAAGAACCATCGAAGTTGCATGTCCTAAAACCATTATGATAACAAAAACGTTCGCCAAAGCCATAAAAGATAAAAATGATTCGTAAATTATTCTGGTTAATGTAACAGTTTAGCTGAAAAGTTCGTAGGATAACATAAAGATGGCGCTACTAGTATTAAATCCATGCCCCACAAGACAGGATATTCTATGGATACGCTATAGAGCGTATCTGGATACGCTGTTTAATGTCTCGTTTTACATAGGGCTTGGCGTTTTTTCTCTTACATTGGATACGCTATTTTTTTTGTTGCGATTTTTCTCAATAAATTAATTAAATTGCAGCAGCATATTGCCTGCTGCCACGCCATCTATAAGAAATGGGAAAAAATTCATTTTATAGAGAAAATTTGAACAATTTCTCCTTCATTTTCCCCTTAAAAAACAGAATATCCGTATGTCTGGTCGGGAGTAAGCACGTATATCTAAATGCAGTTGATTTTAAAATTTTAGCTGTAAATTTAATATTTTTGTGTTGTTAGTTAATTCTCATTGATTTTATTCGAAATTTTTTTATGAGATGGTTTTTTTCTAAAAGAAACAAAATTTTCGAGGCTGGATAAAGAAAGGTAGGCTTTGCCTTGGCCGGCCCAATAATTTATTCGAGAATAGCTGTTACAGTTAAATATTTGAGAAACACAATTTAATCCCATGGTCACGCAAGTTAATAGCGAACGAATATCCTTTGCTTTGAATGAAATAAATATCCGTAAGTAGCAAAATTGAACAATTCTATAAACTCCAAAACCTTTGGATAAGTTTATTAAATATTTTCTCAATATAACCGAACTTGTTTACCCCCCTAACAATTTCTTGAAATGACGTCCGTGTTTCTCTGTCATGTTTTTTAGTGCTATTGCGACTACAAAGTACAAAATACAAATCAAATAAATATTAATTTATCTATCACTTCAATAATCTTTTAGTCTTTTCCCCTATAAGGTGACGGTTTAAATTGGGACATTTTCTTTTAAATCTGAAACCGCAAGTGGTTTCGCCCTACTTTCCAACTCGGCAAAAGCATACAAGCTCTACCTCTAGTCTAATAGTTGGAAGACATATTCCAACTATTTTAAAGTCGTATGCCAAAAATAATTGATATAAATTTGGTAAAAATTGTTCTGCTCGTATTGAGTTCTAGGTTTTCTATTGCTTCTATTACCAAGACAAGGGCAAATATTATCTTATAAATCCATCGACATGTTCAACAATTGTAATAAATTTAACCAACAAATACTAGAGCTACTGGAAAATGTCAAAAATTATGAACTTCCAGGTGTCATACCACATGACAACTGGAATTTTGACTATCTCTCAACATTAGCAAAGCAGGAGTTTGTGTAACTCAAAGAAACAAAACAGCAATTATTATTAGTGCGTTAAAACGAGAAGAAAAATCGTTGTCATGATCAAAAGAAACGTTACGTTGTTTGTAGAATGATCATTTGTCATAGTGTGGTAATTAAATACTCAAATAATATAATAATAATTAATTTTAAACAATCTTAAACAAAACTTACTAGAGTGTATAAAAAATAAATAAAATTTTCTCATAAAATTGATTTTATGTTTATCAGAGAAAATTTGCATACTTTGTTCTTCTGTAAAGTGTTTCTTTTTTGTTTCTCAATAAAATCCGCACAGAAACCTATCAATATTTTATATCGCGCGCCCATTGTTTTCGTTCAAAACATAAAATGTGAATTTTCTTAATTTCCCGTTATAATAAATACAGACGAAGAAAAACCCAGTAAAATTGTTACATTTTATCGAATGTATTCAAAAAGTTATGCTTCACTCTTCAAAAAGTTTCCATCGCCGCGCATTTCATCATTCGCATCTATAGAGATTCAGCACATCGCACGTTGCATAAATAACTTTGTGCATATAAAAATATAATTTACTGTTTTCTGTTCTATTTATGTTGCGGGGTTGGGTAATAAAGTGGAATAATAAAATTTTATGTCAAGTACATAATATATAAAAATAAAAACTCTTAAAATAAGAAGAAAAAAATACTCCGTTTTGTTGTTTTTTTCCCTTGAAAGGTTGTAGTGTTTCTATATACTATACGCGGAGTACATAATCTTTAATGCTGCATGATCATAAAAATGTAGAAAATAGAACCATTTTAGAATTATGTGTTTTTTTATTTAAAAAAAAATGCATGAAAATCATTTCAACATAATCATAATTTTTTTTTTATTTAAAGAGTTTGGCTGAAAAATAGGGCCTTTCGTTGTTAAAATTAAAAAAAAAATCTCTGTGACTTTTTTTTCTAAAAACAAATAATCCATGAAGTAATCTCAGCACTTTTAAACTATTAGGTATATATTTCAAATCAACGTTCGAAAAAAGTAAAATTAGATTTGTTGACAATTTAATAGAAATCTGGGCTGAAGTGTTGAATTTCCCTTCTTTTGGATCCTCCCTAAAATTTGTAGGGAGGTAGGGGGGTCTCCCCTGAACAATGTTTGTTCTAGGAGTTTGCGGAGCTCGAACACCCTTCGAAGAGGAAGGGGTTTTAACTTTAAAGTTTGTATGGAAAAGTTATAAAATGCAATATTTATACAGAATAGAAATAGTACGAACCAAACGGTTACTTAAGGGGAAAAGTGTACTGATGTGGTGGATAAATTCATATTCCTAGGTTCATTGGACAATACCACGAATAACGTATCGGAGGAATTAGACGAAGAATAACAACGGAAAATCGAAGTCTCTTTAGTCTACAGAAAATTCTAAGATCAGAAACGTTGTGCCGAAGTCTAAAGTATAAGATTTATCGATCGCTGATTAGACCCGTAGTGACATATGGATAGGAAGCGTAGTGCATGCCCCAGAATGATATGATGAGTTTACGGGTGTTCGAACGAAAAGTTCTACTTACTTTTTCGGACCTGTAAACGAAAACGGATTGTGGCGTAGAATATTCAATCATGAACCTAAAGCTCTATATGGTCAACAAGATATAGTGCATTTCATTAAAACCAATAGACTACGTTGGATGGGATATGTGCTACAAATGGAAAGTCACAGGATATCTGTCAAGCTATTTAATTTTAGCCCAGAGTGGAGGCGAAGTAGAGGGCGACCGCGGGCTAGATGGAAAGATACACTGTCAGCTGATTTAAGAACTCTTGGAGTAATTAATTGGAGAGCGTTGGCGGTGAATAGGTCTTCCTGGCGGTAGATGTTAAACGAGGCTCAGAATAGCACACTGTTGTAGGCCAGCTTAAGTAAGCAAGTATATCTATATATACAGAATGAAAGGATGGTTAAATTAAAAATGTTTGTAGTGTAAACTTAAGTAAAGGTAAATCTCGTTTTAAAATGAGAGGGGCTTAAACTTAGTATGAACCAAATATAAACATTTATAGGGGTTGTGTGATGTACCAAATTAAAGGTCTTGACAAGGGCTACAAATTTGGATCTAGGAGTTACAGAATGAAGGGGGCACGGGGGGCGGCAGTCTCATGTTAAGAAGAGAATTGTACAAAAACCGTATTTTTAGTCATTTTTTTCTCGCCCCAGACCATTATAATGTCTAAATTTGCTTCTTTAAATTGATAAAAAAAAATCAATAAAATAAATTTCCTATACAAAATATAAACTCTAAACCCCTCTCGCTCTAAAAGGAGGCCTAGCGCCGCAAAACGTTGATCAGGGAAGACCCCTCTATCATCCTACAAATTTTAGGGAGAAGCATTCTACATATTTCACGAAATCTGTATACTTTTTTCATGTTACAATAATAGAATGATTATAGGGGTTCTTTAGCCGTATTATTAGTGAAGAAGATATATACGCATTAAGTTTAAGTTGCCGCGCAGCGAAATTATTTTTGAAAGAAATGTCGAAAAACATATAATATAAGCCAAAAATTTAACTTATAACCAATATTATAACTAATTTGACAATTTGGGGTCAACGGACCTAAGACATTTGCCTAACTTGCCTATAGGGAAATAAGCCACTGAAAATAATTACTTTTTTATATAATAAAATGACGTCCCTGTAGAGAAATCAATGTCTCATTGGTCTACAAAAAAATTCTAAGATCTAAAACTTTGTGCCGTAGCCTAAAGTGTAAGATTTATCGATCGCCGATTAGACCGGTATTAACTGACTGTGGAACTGACAGACTTTAGGACTTGAAACGTTGGTAAGAGATGCCTAAATTGAATAATTAAATATAACGCCAAATTTAATTATAAGTAATAATTGTAGGATATATTATGGCGTCTCTTTACCAACTGATCACATTCTATATACATCTACTGATTGTGTTTAGACTGATTGACTGCGAGATTGACTGATTGTGAGAAAGTTTACATGATGCTGTTAGTTTCTGTTCTATATCTTCAGCTCGTGGACCAACTAAAATTCAATAAATAGGTTTAAGTACAAAAAAAATATTATTACTTTTTCGCATTAAATTAAAATTTTATAATCCTTTATAATCCTTTCAACATAGATAAAACATAAATGTCATCAAAACCAACAAAATGCGTTGATCAATAAAAAAATCCAGTGTCATTTCACTCATATACATTTCGCCCTCATATCTATAAATAAAATGTAAATAGAAATTCCTGTGATCATCAATAAAAATAGTAAATTTATACGAAAAGAAAAAATCTCTGTTGTCACGTATCTACAATATCACATAATATATTTAGCAAGAATAATTTATATACAAAAAAATTGTGCTGCCGACACTTCCATGTTCCGCCTACATATGAGTTCCTCTATATTTGTGTGACAGCAGGACATACAGGAAAGCCTGCAGCAATTTATAAAATATAAATGGAAAATACATTTTTGATTTAAAATCAATCATGGATTAAAAGCCCGGTTAGTTTTGTTTTTATTGAATATTACAATGCTGGTATATTGGTGGAAGAAAGGCTTTTTAGATTTGTCAATATATCGCGATTTATTTTATATGACATGCCTAGCCGTTAAAAATTTATTGTCTAATTAAAATAAATGACTAAACTTTTCTATACAAAATTTTAATTATAATTTATGTTTTATTCTAATACTTATATAAAATAGTTTAAGAGCGAAGTATACATAGCTATAAAGCAATATATAAATAAAAATATGGGCCAATTTATGCATATTTTTTTAAATTGCCTATGGAGTTTTTCATCCATACTGATGATGACACATAGGTCCCGAAATGAGTTATAAGTGCTGAGTATACTGCATGGATTATTTTTTTTGCATGGAAGCCGTAGCTTTAGTTGATATGAATTTTCATCAATTTGATTTTTTTTCTATATGAATCGATTTTATTGTGTATAGGGAGTATATTATATAGGGACATATAAACTGTTATATACTAATTTTAATATTTTGTAAATTTGTATGTTTTTTGGTACAATATTTTATAAAACGCTGAATTTAAATAAAAATAAAGGTACAATTAAAAAACGGCTCCCAAAATCCACTAGATTAATTATTAGGAATCATATTAAAAATAAAAAAAGCTGATCTTATTTAATGATATTATGTCTAAAAAGTGTCTCGAAAATGCCTTACTTTGAGTGTTTGTAAAAACTAAACAAAGATGAAATTCAAAAAAAAAACATTTACAAAATCCACTGATTTATAGAGCTCTTCGATATATCGGTGTTTTCTGATTTTCGATATATCTATAATTTTAGTTTCGATATTTTGGGAAATCGATATTTTCATTCGATATTCGATATTTTTATTCGATATTATCGTTTTATATTCATAATTTTTTTGAATAGTTAAAGAATCATCATCATTGTGTCGTCTACTCTAAAGCTAGGGAGCATAGGCTCCAATTTTACCCCTTTTTCTATCTGATAACATGATTTTCATTGACGGCCATATCAAAGGTGGAGTGTTGTTAGCAACTCTTACTAGCCATATTTTTTGGTAGTCAATGGGGTGACTTCCAAATAACACCTGCGAATGAAAGGTGATAGACCGCAGATGTGAAAGTTTTTTACTATACCGAGCCTCTCGAACCCACAACCTTGTTTTTTTTTGCTTTTTAATATTCGATATATCGAAAAATATCGATATTTTTCCAATATCGAACAGCCCTACTGATTTATCCTTTCTGTATGATATATAAAAAATTGGTTTAACAAAAGTTGTTTAGATAACCTTGTAAAAGTGGATTGAAAATTACCTTGCATGAGGTAGTTCACTCTTAACGTTTATATGACAGAAATATGGCCCAAAAATTTGATTGATTACATTGTCGTGTGCGTAGGCCTCAATTAAAGTTTCTTTCAATATAACTTTAAAATAATTTTTATTCGAATGTCTACAAAATATTTAGTCAGGTCTAAGGCAGCACTTACCTTGAATTGTTGTCTATGGACACATAATTCGTTTTTTAATTTTTTTTTTAGTTTTACGATAATCAGCAATAAAATTGCTTTTAACCCGATAAACTGAGCCAAATGCACTCAAAGGTCTTTTTTTAATTAGTAAAATAATAAATAAAATTAATTAAAAAGCCAATAAAATGCGCCATATTAAAAATATTTTTTGAAAACATTAATTTTCTGAAAATTTTAAATTTTCTTAATCAAATAAATTTTGTTCCACAAAAATCGGTTCATAAATAATGCTGATACAGGGCAAAATGTCTCAATTGCCGCCATCTTGAATAAATATGTGATTTTGTTTTTTTTTTTTTTTTTTAAATACACTCAAAAATAAAAAAAATATTAAATCTAGTGTTAAAAAATCAATAAAATATACAAATTTTGCGGATAAAGCTAAAAATGATAATAATTTTGGCCACCATCTTGAATATTTCTGTTATCTTAAATATATCCGCCATCTTTGATTTTTTTTCTTGGAAAAATTATCCAAAAATTTTACTTTAGTTTTGTTTACAAAAATTAACAATAAAATTGCTTTTAACAGCAATAGCCAAAGCCCCCTTTTGACAGTCCTTTATATAGACCTGACTAAATACTAAATATGAATCAATTTAATTTATCGAAAGATTTTGGGATATAAAATAAAATAACTAAATATACTTCTTTTATTTCCTACTTAAAAGCTTTGAATATGTTTTATTTTATATAGTTACGAATTATACAACGGAAAGATGTGGCTTTATACCAATTAAATGTAATATAATTAATAAAAATATTTTCTTTGCGATTGGGACGATTAAGAAAATTAATTAAGATTTATACTATTCCTGTGTAGAAAATATATTTTCTTCGGCTTCTCCAAGACCAAAAATATAGAATGTATATTCGGATTATATAAATTATAAATATTAATTATGTAAGATCTATTATATCTTATATTATACAGGGTGTTCCGCGGATACGCGCAAATATTTTAAGAGGTTTAAGAGGATCCCTAGATGAACACAAAATCGCTCCATGAGTATATGATTATTCGAAGCCCTACCGATTTAGAGCCGATTTTTTAATTTTTCGACTTTTGTCGCGATTGAAATACTTAACCTATCATTATATCGAAAATACTCATCCTAAAATGACAAGCTAGGACTTTTTTAGAAGGTGATAATAATGTCAATAACACAAAAAAAGAAAAGAAAACCAATTAAAAGATACAGCCGCTGGAGTAATTGAAATTTCAAAAACGGTCACTTTTTAAAATCGACTGTTAAGTTTACTGTTATTTTACTACGACAACCTTTCAGATTATATTTTTAAAAAACTTTACCACATTGTAAAGGCTTTTTTATGTTATGGGCAATATTATCACCTTTCAAAAAAGTCCTAGTTTGTATAAGTATCTTCGATGATATGTTAATTATAGCAACCTCATCAAAAGCCGAAAAATTTAAAAATCAGCTCTAAGTCGGTAGGGGTTCGAATAATCATATATTTAAAGAACGGTTTTTTGTTCATTTAGGGGTCCTCTATAGCCCCTTAAAATATTTGCGCGTATCCGCGGGACTCCCTGTATATAATATAGTTAGTCAAAGTATAGAATTGGAAATTTATTTTATAAATTGAAGGAAATATATTAAGGATTATATAAATAAAAAAGAAAATTCGCCAAAAATGTTACTTTAATATAATGTTAAAATATATGAGAAGGTTAACTTGTTGCATATAGAATATTATATGCGATTGTGTTATTGAGTGAGGAAAAGAAATATTTTTACTAAATTAATTTGAGGAAAAAACGAAATAAAACAACTTTTTGTATCATACATAAATTTCACAATTCAATCGAAGCGCCACCATACAGATTTTTCCAAACTATCTTTAAGTAGAAGGAAATTGAAAACGAGCGGCTAATAAAAATCATTTAAAATGTAAAAACAACATATCATATAGTAAAGCTAGCACAAACATTTCTGCACGCAGTTCTCGGAACGTTTTGTGCCTTACGCTGGAATGAACGGTATATATACACAGAGAAAAATTGCGGATGGACTCATTTTGATATTTTATTTTACTTATTATTAAGTTTTATTGTTTGATTGGCAATACATCAAGTAAGAATAATATTTAATTTTATAGAAGGTGGACTTAAAACAGTCTCTGGATAGGGTGAAGGACTAGCCTTTGTTCTTTGTTGCTTCTCGGGGCAATTGTTTTGTATTAAATAAATACACAATTTATGTACAAATATAATTATTAGCACATTTATTTAGAAATTATAGGAAAAACCCACAAACTTAATTTATAAAAACTTATCTAATAATTATAGAAAAATTTAATTAAAAATGACATGGCAAAATTAGTTGACTTACAGATTGTTTCGCAGCCTTGCCAGTTAAACTGTCGTTGCGAGAATAATATAATAAATATTTAAAAAATATTAAAATTATATATCCTAGCGACATATTATGTATATAACAGCTAACTCGATAATTAAAAAAATACAAAATGTGAAAAACACTCGTCGAGCCGCCTCAGGACTCCCTGTCCTGTGAAAATGCGAACGAAACTTGTGTTAAAATTATGGTTTTTTTCACAATTCTACTACCACTTCTGGTGGTGACGTCTTAATGATCGGATTTGGGTTGAATGAAACCCACTTTTTTGAAGATTTTTGTCTGTCTGAAATCGTCAAATCGTTGTTGGTTGAAATTAATAAAGGAACGGATTTTAAATCAAACAATGACAATCTCCTCTTTCTTGGAAAAATGGTTTTAGACGCCGGAGAGAAACGTTGTTTTTTTTATTTGATTAAATGAGTGAATTAATGTTCAACTATTTTAATTATTTTATATGATGTGATTGCCACAGTGTACGGAAAGCATCAAAACGCACAAAAGCGAGCAAGCAGATCGCCAGTTCCTTAAAAAAAATACATTTTCATTCGAATGTCGTGAAGGAGGGCATGGTGATCAGTGAGACATTTGGTTTCCTAATAAATTGACAAAATCGCTTTGTTATGTTTTCGAATTAGTTGGACTAGGTAGTGTTGAAGTCTTCCCTAAACGCTGTCCTTAACCCTAGTGAAACAGTTGGCAATGTTCGAACCTAGTCAATTCTGTCATGACAACAGATAGCTGTCTTGACAGAACGGTGTCAATACTCAATAAACCAGTTTGATTGAGGATTATATATGCGGTTGTTAACTTGTTTCGGAAACCGAGGAGCTTGGCAAGTTCAGCATACAATCCACAATCAAATTGCTTACCGCGATCGGAAACGATTGCTAAACGACAACCAAAACGGCTGATTCAACCGTTGTAGAGTGCAAAAGCAACCGTTTCTGCACGAATGTCGGGAATTGGAAATGCTTCGGGCCAACGCGTAAATCTATCAATGACTGTGACGCAATATCACTGACCGTCTGAAACCGTTAATTGATTGATTGGCTTTGAATCGTTTTCCTGTGCATCAGCCATGTCCGCAAAATTTATGATCGGTGGAATATTAATTTAGTCTATGCGTCCGCTACCACGTTACTTTCACCAGAAATGTAGACAAAATTTTGACGAAACGCAAAAATTAACGGTTTGTGATCTGTGAACAGTGTGAATTTTCGACCTTTCAAAATGTATCTGAAGTGCTTTGATTGCAGAATATGCAGCGAGAAGTTCCCTATCGTATACGCACTGTATTTTTGCTGCAGTTCCGTTAATTTCGCTGAAAAGAAATCCAATGGTTGAAAAATGTCGGCGATCTTTTGCTGAATAACAGCACCAATGGCATTATCTGATGCATCAACCTATGATGGCTAATGAAGCAGTTGGGTATACAAGACAACATGCCTCAGATAATTGTTTTTTGGCGAATTCGAATGCGCGTGCAGAATCCTCAGAAAATTTGTTGATTGATAATGATGTCGTCGATGTACGAAAATGCAAAATTGCAACCGCATAATGCGTTATGTATGAAGCTTTGAAATGTTTGAGCAGCGTTTCTCAATCCAAAGGTCATGGGCATGAACTCAAACATCCCAAAGGGCGTACAAATTGCGGTTTTTGGTATATCGTGTGGCTCTACCCGTAATTGGTGGTATACTCTGACCAAGTCGATCTCTTCACAAGATGTCATGGGCTTGACCATGAACTTTCGGATGGTCTACAGAATCCGAGTTCGATTAAATTGTTGAATTCGTTTTTGACGAATGCCGAGCATAGAGCCGCCTCAGACTCATAGAAATGGTCACATTATTACAAATTGAGATTTGATTATATTTTCTAATCGAATATCATAGACAATAAAAAAAGGTTGCACTTGATACAAAATTAGCTTGTCTTAAGTTAGTAGACTTTCGTCTGGCAATCTCAAAATTTTTGGATTTTTTTTCTTCATTTTAAATTATTTGAAAATTTAATAGAAAATCCATAGAAAAAGGAAAAAACGTGGGAAATTCTATATACAATATATAAATGTATATGTAAAGTACATTAAATCTGTTCAAACTCATTAAATTCTTATGTATATGTCTAGATATAGCTGCTGCTCTGCTGTT
Source organism: Diadocidia ferruginosa (assembly GCA_027564275.1). NCBI lineage: Eukaryota > Metazoa > Arthropoda > Insecta > Diptera > Diadocidiidae > Diadocidia > Diadocidia ferruginosa. The sequence goes on along the minus strand of JANSTW010013341.1, from coordinate 2,241 downwards.
TATTTATTGATCGCATACAATAAAACCAAATAAAAAGAGTTTTAAGATTATTATTATATGGTAATTCCTGGCAACACACATATTTCAGATCTCATGGTGCTATTGTAATATATTTTATGCTTATGTTCTATAATATAATATGTATTTTCATAGATTTCTGCAAAACCAAATAAAAATAAAAGAAAATGTTTTACCCCACATACAATAAGATGTTTGATAAGAAATTTTCTATTTTCTTGGCTTTTCCTTTATAAGAACTGTGTGACTATGTGCAGCATTGAATTGTATGTAGGTAATAGGAATTTTGTATGAATATTTTATGCTATGGGGTACATGAAATGAAATGAAATAATACAAATGGTGAACTGTATGGTGTATGTTGTGTTACAGTGTACATGAAATACGAACGTACAGAGTAACATAAAAATTTCGATAAAAGAACAGATTTCCATATTGTATAATAAAGTAATAATACTAAAGATATACGCGCGTTAACGCTACTAGGGAAAAAAATAAAGACATGAAATTGGAGAAAAGGTGAACATTGTCATAAGAATAATACTAAAAGTCATTGCTTGAATACATATTTTATGCTGTATTCGAGCAGCAAAAAAAACGAAAGTTATGGCTAATATGATTATATGAAATTACATATTATATTTATTTGATGAAATTGATGCTCTATAACCCCATTACGTGCCATAAAAATGCTTTCTATGTACTTATGATTTATAAATAATAGACGAGAAAGACGAATGCTAATACGCTCTACATCAAAATGCTTTCAATAGCTTATTATTTCGAATATTTTATTTGAATCACAGTATGATTTCCCAACAGACCAAAAGTATCTAGTTATGTTTATGTATACAATACATATAGTTTATGCTGGAAATATTTTGTGGTGAAAGAACGCTATATATGTTTAGTTTGCGTATATTATATTGTGGCAAGCGCGAATCTAATTTAATTAAAAGTCTTTATTGATATTGATTGTTAAATAATTAGTATTAAGTTGAAGAGTATTGTCGAAAGCTTATTTATTAATCACGAAATAAATTAAATTAGTTAATTGTAATTTAGTGAGAAAAATTAGAATTCATTTAATCGTACCATTTATTTAGTCGACAAGGAAAACCGTGCTTTCAGATAAAAAAAAATCGACCGATGAGCGTCCAGTAGAACTTCTGATGATTTTACTATCTTTTGAAATTTTAACTTTTTTTTTAATATCTTAGGAAAAATTATATTGGAAGGACAATTTTATTTCTTGAATAAACCAGAAAAATACTTCCAGACTCATTCTGATCTGAAAATAATCTAATGGAAGCACTAAATTAATAAGTTATTAATAATTTGTCAAACCATTAAAAACTGAACCTAATAAAATTTGATTAAATCCATACACTTATCTCTAATCTTCCCTATCAGCGCATATTTCGCAGCTAATTTTAAACAAAAATAACCTTAACAACCTTAAAACAAATTGTACGGGAGCCCTTTCAATCATTCAACTTTTATTAGAAACCCCAAATTATATCGTAGAGTAACACAGTGTTACAGTGATTTTATACTTTTCAATTGACATAGTGAAAATTGTAGGTCTAGTTGAGTACAATACAACCTCATATTCACCATTTTTCAAACATTCCCAAATTTTCGTTTTACCGTTAGAAAACTTTTTTTTATGACTTTGCGCAGTTAAAATCTTCTAACACCGCCATTTTTAATCCGATTTCAAATTTGTACACGGTTTTAAAAAGTGAAAAGTCCATAATTTTAAAATATGTATATAGTTTAGGTATTGTGTGAAAAACAAAAGACATTTTTAGAAAGTTTTAAATTTTTGATTTTATTTTTTACAGTTCACCGTAATTTTTTTACCGCAATCAACTAACAAAGACCCATTTATGTTTTAATAATCAATTCTGAATAAAAAGAGATTTTGTTTGTAAATATCAGTTAGAAATTGTTGAAGTTACGACTTTTTTTAAATTTTTCGAACTGATAAATCTTGTTCAAGTCTATATTAAAAACGTCGAAAGTGTAGAATTCTCCGCTCTCAGATCTTCACCAAACTTTTTAGTAATATATGGGATGCCTTCGTAAACAAATTTTGTTTACAGCAAAAAAAATTCGGATGACCTTTAAGTCGAACCTTATTATTTTTTACTCTATCCGGTGCTTTTAATTTTTCCAGTTTTTAAACCCTCCCCCTTCGGAAAGGGGGCCAAGCGCCAT
>JANSTW010013340.1:0-27183 GCA_027564275.1 Diadocidia ferruginosa | reverse complement strand
TCCAATTGATTTCAATTTTTTCCTAATTATTTCCATTATTTGAAGATACTTAAAAATGATTTCCAATTGATTTTTTTTTTAATTATTTTAAAATTATTTCCAATTGATTTAAATTTTTTTTTAAATTATTTTTAAATTATTTTTAATTTATATCCATTTTTTGAAATTATTTCTAAATGATTTTCTATTGATTTCTATTGTTTTAAATAATTTTTAAATAATTTCAATATTTTAAAATTATTTCGAAATGATTTCAATTTTTTAGAAACTATTTTGAACAGATTTCCAATTTATTTAATTTTTTTTGAAAATATTTCCAAATTTGATAATAATTTCCATATTATTACTTTTTCTGATACAACAAATTAGGTTTATGGTAATTTTTAATTGCATATTTCTTCGTCATTTTCGAAACTTGAGACCATATAACGCTTTTTCTATCTGATACCATGTTTTTTATAAAATATTTATAAGTGTAATTAAGATATAATTAATTTACTTGCAACAACAATTTAAAATAAATAATAATTTGTCTTCTTATTTTTCAGATGGTTCACACAACGGACAGAAATTCCCGGCCGACTGATAATCGTTTTATACGAGAACTACGGGGTGGTTTAACAATTACTAATGCCATGTTAGAGGACGATGGTAAATGGCAATGTGAGGCAGAGAACGCTAGGGGATATGTTGAAAATGCTAGACCAGTTAAATTAGTAGTATTAGGTAAGTTATATATAATATTTTCCATGTATATAATTTTCTGTAAAATGTAATGAGAAAATTTGTTTTCCCGGTAAATATTTTATACATATATGCATTTTGCATGAAGAAGGCTCTCTATATATGGATAATATTACGTTACAGAAAACCTATAACTGGTTAATTGAATGATATCTATTAGCTAAAGTATGTAATGTATGTTATATGCACTTTATGTGCATAAATAAGCATATATATGCAGAAAGTTTTCATAACATATTATTATGATTGTTGGTTTAGTTATGTGTGCAAGGGTTATTTGCTTGCTGTAGACTACTAAACTAATATACGAGAAAAATTATATATACATACTCAATATGGAAGAGAAGATATGCTATTTATATGGGCAAAGGAATCTATATAGTTAGATGGATATTCAATGTTTTGCTATATCAAGATTCATAATTAATATGCATTTGTATATTACATATAAATTTATCAGTGGCGAGAGGGTGTAAACTGAAAAGGTATACTTGTAGAGTATATGCTGCAAAATGAAGTCCTTGTGAAATGAAGAAAATGTTATAAAAACAGACAATTATCATAAAATTTAAATTAAAAAAAAGATAATTTTATTTAATACTTTGAAATTCCTTTCAAATCCGACATTTTATGAAATTTGCAGCTTCATTAAATTTAGTTTTCCTGTAAATCTATTAATTTTATAAAAAGTTTAATTAAATTATTTAAAACTTTATGATCAAATTATCAACGTTTTTATGACATTTGATTAAAAATACATTTTAAAAATTATGCATTTTTCTGATGCCACTAAAACAAAAACTCCTCTCGCCACTGATATTTGAACAGGATAGTTAGGTTATATACATAATGTAACTTGCCCGCATATTGTCGTCCGTTTAAAGTTACAGAATAATGTTTATCTTGCCTATGGTTTAGAACACAAATTAAAAATTTTAAATAATTTTAAATATTTTAATAAATCCAACCGAAAAGTACGAGATCTTCTAAGAAATTAAAAAAATTATGTACTTTTTTTCCCACAATACCACATGACAACTGGAATTTTGACTATCTCGAATATCCAGAAGATAAGCTAGAGTTTGTGTAACTCAAAGAAGCGGGAGAGAAAATATTATATAAATACTTTAAAAATATAAATTCTGATTTCTTTGCTTATAGTGCATGCTCTTAAATAAAAGCAACAACGGTAATAGGATTGTATACCAATTTATATGCAAATAATTTACATAAAATTATGTAAACATAAATAATATTTTAGTAATAATGCGAATAAATATGGAAAATCTATATAGAATATTATGTAATATGGCTATCTTCTATAAATTCATTCCATTACTGATTACTGATGTGATTTATATTGTATTTGGATACTAAAGTAAATCAAACATTTGTATCGTAAATTATGTATAGATAGTTGATATATTCCTCTCTCTGTACAGTAAATAATAAAATTTTACTTTTAATATAAAAAAAATGTTTATATGAATATTTTATTATATAATGCGTATTGCAATCTATAAATTGCCATTCAAATGGAAAATTTCATATAATTTTCATGTATATACATATAGAAAAATGATTTATTTGAAACGAGATTATATCCGTTTTTTCTTTTTTGTGAAGTTTTTTTAGAGTTAATGCTTTCAATTTTCTTCAATTTTTTTTTTAAATTTAACAAAAGCCACAAACTCAGTCAGTCCCACGCGCAGTCAGTCGCACCCATAGTCAAATTATTTTCATGATTTCTATAATATTTCAAAAATTATTATTTTTATTATTCGTGAAATGATTTCCGATATTTAGTCAATTTTCTTTTCCACGTTTTTGGTTATTATTTGTGTGATTTCCTTAACGATTTTCGTGATTTATATAATTTTCGAAACGATTGCAGTAATTTTTTAAAGTAATTCTCAATGTCGTAACTGTTTTCGTGATTTCTGATATAATGTCTGTGATTGAAAATATTTATGATTTTCATGTGTAAAAATTTGAAAATTCGAAGAGAAATCTACTACTTTTTGATTTTATTTATTCAAATCTTCATTGATTTAATTTTTTCGGGTAAAAAAATGTCCAATAAAATTAAAACTATTTTAATTTCTCTTATGTCTAACATATTTGTCAAATATTATTTCTTTAAATCAAATTATACGCATTTTTTCACAAATAATTTAATTTTCCATATTTACCTTTGAACAAATTGCAAAAACAAAAGTTTTGAAAGACTATATTTCTATGCCTATTTTGTAACCTTTTACCTTTTAAATTAAAATCTTTCATAGATAATTATTCATTCGTATCAAAATAAATTTATAAAATAATTTGTACTTGTTATTGTAATAAATATCGCAGCTAAGGTGTTAATTGTTTTATTTAACAAAACTTTTGCCAGGTATATATATATAACTTTGTATACATTTTAACAAATGAAAAATGTCGAATTAATTTACTCGCCGCGCACATTTAATATACAAAGAGTCAATTAAAAACTTGTATATAAAATAGCCGATTATTCTAACGCAATTTTGATTCATCATAAATTAAGCTCGAATTAATAAAAACATTCAACAATATTTTGTATATATTCTTTGAAAGTGTTCTTAGGAAATATTTTGATTTGAAATTCTATTAAAAGTATTTTTTTTTAATAAAACAAAAAGAAAAATGATGAAAATTCCTTGCTGTTATAGAACAAGAGATATTTTTTGGAAAAACTTTTCAATTTGCCCTTCATTTTTCTCCGCATTTTGATTATACAATTTCCTTCGTTTTTACTGTATACAACAGACTAGATAGAGTAGAGTAGGTATTATAAGTAACTCGACTATATACATTTTCCTCCATATATAGAAAAGTATATTACACTTAATGAAATGCTAATCTATTTAATTTATATTAAATTATTCAACAAAAGTAACTTTTGCTTATATAATATACTTTGTGTAGTATAAATGAATGTAAAATTTATATTCCTCCTCTTGATAATAATAATAATAACTTAAGTATGTAAAATGTAGATTGTGTCTAATACTTGGAGTATAAAGTGCGCGTAATATAAGAACACTGCGAAAACTTTAAGGAGTCGTTGCAGTTTTCTTCTTATTTTTTCAATTTTTTAAACAATTGTCTTCAAGAACTAAATTTAAAAAAATGTATACAATTTAATACAATTTATTACAATTTATTACAATTTAATACAATTTATTACAATTTAATACAAATAATTAAAAATAAATATAATTAAATACGCAATTAATTAAAATTAAAATACAATTAAATACAATTAAATACAATTAAATACAATTAAATACAATTAAATACAATTAAATACAGTTTAATACAATTAAATACCAATACTTTCATAAATTCCAAAGACTTACAAATTTTCCAAAACTTTCATTAGACTTCTAAGAATTCTATATTTCCACAAGACGTAAGTCTTTAGTAAAAAAGACTTGTAAGACTGAATAAAATGCATTAAGTTTTCAAAGAAGTTAATAAAATATTGTAAAATGCGACGAATTAGATTTTACTTTAGACTGTTTTGCTTTAAATATAAGATAACTTTTAAGTTCTTGTATTTAATAAATTTTTGTTAAATTGGAATTTGTAACAAAAGAGATTCGGAAAAGGAAATGTAAAAAATGCGATAAAATATCAAATGATTAAATTAAATTTTCTTTTTTCAGACCGTCCAAAACCACCCTATTTACTGATTGACTCACGTCGCTTAGACGCTGGCAATATATTTGTACCTGTTAAAGAGAATTCCGAACTAAGTTTGGCATGCGTAAGTGAGGGCGGCAATCCAAAGCCAACGTTAACGTGGGAGGTGTTGTTGAGTCCGGGCATTGATCGCCATTCGCAAAAAGTTGCAGCCGATGTGCTTGAGTTGCAAGAAGTGGGCAGTGAAAAGGTAAATAGGCACAAACTTTATCTTAAAATATTTAATTTTTTTTCGACCGTAAATGTTATAAAATTTGAAATTTAGGAACAGGCTAATCGGTCAACGAAAAGTGAATAGTTTTATAATATTATTGGCACTAGCTTTTGCCTAAGTCTTTAAAAAATTATGTTTTTACTCATATACCGACAAAAGTTGCACTATTTCTAGGCTTACCCGTCGTCAGTTTTTTAAGGCTTTTGTTGACTGATTAGCCTGTTACTATAAATTTCAAAACTTTAGTTTTTTTATTTTCTCATGAACATCTTTTTTCATTACAGCTAGTGACGTCCGACAAGGACACACCGTATAAAACGAATAGTGGTGCCAAAAGCGAAGCAAAAATGCCGGCCGTTTATCGGGCTCATCATAATGCACGAATTTTATGTGTTATGGAGCATCCAACACTTAAAATGCGACAAAACGCTTCTCTGTTGTTGGACGTTCAATGTAAGTGTTTGAGATAATATTTTTTTTAAATTGCAAAATATTATAATCTTTTTATTTGTTTGTCAACACATAACACAAAAGACGCAATATAAACATAATATTGTAGTGCGGCTATGAGAATAATAATAATAATAATGCGGAATTCTTTGTATTACTTATACACTTTGCTCGCAATTTCATTTTTATTTAAAATTTTATTATGTGCAATATAAAACGAGGACAATGCAAGGAAGTAGATTGACGGGGGATGGGGAATTTTAATATTTAGAAATATATTTTTTTAAATTTATTTCGATTTAAAAAGGTTTACTTTCTTTAAACATATTATTCCAGCTATATAAACAATATTATCTAGCAATATGGTACTGATGAGATATCGTATAGGAATTTGAATGAAGGAATGTGATTTAATTTTTGTTCATGAAAACATATTAGTTTGATAAATTAGTTAAATTTTGTTTCACTAAAATCGGTTAATAAATGACCGAGATACAAGGAAATGAATTAAAATCAGCCATCTTGAATAAGTCCGCTAATTTGATTTTTTGATGCAAGTCTGCCATTTTGAAAATATTTTTTAGGAACATTAATTTTTGGAAATGTAACAAAATAAAATTTAGTTCATACAAAATCGGTTTATAAATTTTGCTGGTTGGTACTGAACAAAATGTCTCATGGGCAGCCATATTGCATAAATCATCCATTTTGAATTTTTTGTTCTAAAAAAATCTTTCTCAATTTTATCTCTAAACTGTATGCCTATATTTCCAAAATTCTAATTAACTTTTGAAAAATTATATTCATTTGCAGTAACTTTGTTTCATTATATAGCGAGTATGACAAAGTTATAGTACATACGACAATTTACATCCACTTCTAAATTACAAATTACACAATTTATAAATAAATAATAATCATAAAATGATATCGCATAAATTTCATATCATTATATATGATATTCTAAATATATATACGAATATTTTGACTCTTTTTATCTTTCAAAATTCAAATTTAACCACCCTTGCCGCCGCTTTAAAAAGAAAATATTATAATAATAATAATTATTAGCTCAAAATATGCAAAAATATATTTTATACTTATAAGATGTTGAATATAAAACTCAATTGCTTAATATTTTGTTGTCACAGATAAGAGAACATTATATAGCCGAAAGAAGACAAAAAATCTGAAATTCATGTAATATAAAGGCGAACTCTTATATCGATACAATAACTTCTATAACCGCTATCCCACATTTTTTGCAAAAATCGTTTTCTGGTATAATGAAACTCTTAACCAAGAAATACATTTTTGAAAAAATTTAGGATAGCAGTTATTGCGAAGTTAGGGTTCGATATACTCCATTCTCATTCTAGAATATATAGAAGTTTGATTGATATCCCGCATATGTATATTGTAGAATAAACATTTTCAAGCTTCTCATGAAGCAAACTTTTGTTATTGATTTCACATGATAAAAAGCTCTCTGTCAAAATGCACAATTTATATTTCTAGTAATTTTCATCTGGTTATAATAATTTGTCTGTGACGCGCACATTTTACATCTCGGCAGAGAGACACAATATTTGTATAAGCGCAAAAAATATTGTATTATATTCAACATCTAGCAAATTATGTAAAACAAACAAAACCATAAAATTAAAGATCAAACAAAATTATGCGACGAAGAAGATCTATATAATATTGTAGATGGAAGAAAATTTAAATAAAATTTATATAACAAAGTATATAATATTTAGAAACTTTTCTTCTTTTTAAATAATATTTCTGTATATAAGAAAGTGGGTATTATCAAGAAGTAAGAAAACTAGGGGAGAGATGAAAATTCTAAAAAAAAATTATTTTATCAAATTTTACGATTCTAAAAATTCAATAAAATTTCAAAGATGAGATAATTGGAAAGATGTTTACAAAAATTTGATCAAATTTCATGATTCTAGAAAAAAAATAATAAAATTTCAAAGAAATCCAATAGTATAATTGATAAAATTTTACGAAACTTAACGAAATTTTGATCAAACTTGTGAAAAAAAAAATTATTAAGTTTCACGATTTTAGCTAAATTTAATCCAATTTCAAAAATATCTAATAGTAATTTGCAAATTTGACGACGCTTAACGAAATATTCATCAAACTTGTAAGACGATTGACAAGATTTTTACCAAAAAAATCAAATTTAACGGTTTTAGCAAAATTCAATTAAATTCAAAGATATCTAATATGGTAATTGAAAAGGTGTAATATAAGTTTGATCAAATTAGTTGAAATTTTGATATGGTTTAATGAAATTTTGATCAAATCAAGTTTCACGATTTTTCAAAAAATTGATCACAATTTTGACAGGGCCTAACGAAATAGTAATTGACAAGGTTTGATGCAAGTTTGATTAAATTAAATGAAATTTGAAATGAACAGTTTATTAATCAAAAGAAGTTTTTTACTTAGTAATCAAATTGTATGCACATATTTATCTCTTCTATGACTTTTTGCTCCTTGAAATTATAGAACATACGTAGTTTTTACTTTGGAATATTTTTTCTTGTTATTTAAAGATAAGATGTAACGCATAGCCATCATACACAGAAGAAACATACGCTTTAAATATGATGATATTTTCTATACGCAGAAATTTATTTCCTGTGTAATGTGTATGCTAGGCTATGCAAAGTCCTTTTCTGTATATTTAAATGTGAATTGACTTTTATGTTTTAAAGTAATAAACCCGAAAAAATTATCATTTTCTATAGAAATACCTCAATATTTGTACAGGCAAATTGCCTAAAATTAAAATGCCTTACAGGCATCTATCTTCTATATATAATAATGTAAAAGACAAGTTTGGGTCGGCTGAATCTCATTAAATAAATATATAGAATTGTGGAATAAAATTTAAATTTGTAGATTAAAATATTTTAGTTGCAATGCGAAATTTTCGGGTTTATATTATATGTAACGGACAATCAATAAAATTTATATATTGCCTGCGGTGGTTGTAACTTTTCAGTTAATCAAGTGGATTATCATCTGCGGATTATATAGTATACTGAAGTTACACGCACATTTTCTTTTAAATGTATTTTTGTTTAGACTTTAAAATGGTCTTTAGCTATAGTCTGAAAATTTATACAAAAAGGTTGATTTTAATCAAGGTATATTTGTTATTATACTGTAAAGCCTTTTTTGGTCATTTCGATCAGGCAAGCTTCGTACAAAAAAAGTTCACTATCCGCACAGACTTTACTAACTTTAATTTTAAAAACTCTTTGAAACGATGACCAAGTGTCTCATAAATATTTATAAGTTTTTCAAATTCAATTTTTTTTTATAGATGAATTAAGTTCACTTTTTGTTTTTTGAATTATGACCGATACGGAAAAGTCAAAATTAAATGCAATCGCCACCTTACGGATTTTTACTCAACTAACTTTCCATTCATATAAAAATATAATGAACAACAAATTCTACTTAAATGTGGCTAAAAGTATATATAAAGAATACATTGTCATCGTTTTCTGAGCTATTCTTGATGTTTCGCATATAGACGTATATAGCTATAGTCAGGAAGTTAGATAAAAATCGATTGCACTGGACAAACAAAAAATCGAGTTTAAAAAAATACCGCAATTACCGGTAAAAAAGAAAAACTTGCCCTGCGTTTAATTAAATTACTCAATTAAGTACAATGTTTATGTGTCATGACGACGAAAAATAATACAAATTAAAGCTCTCTGTTAAATTATTTTTATATGCGCGAAGCTTTCTCTTTTTAAATTACATTAATTTTTTTTTATTTAATTATAATTATTATAGTTTGTAAAGCTCTGCAATATATTTCTAAAATCATTAAAAAGAAACTCTTCAATTTACAGGAAAAAAAAATGTTTAACAACAAAAATTATGAAATATTTCCGTTTTATTTTTCACATTTTTGTTAACGATTGTTGTAATGTATTTATAATGAAATGTATGTCGAGGTTTTATTGTTTTGTTCAAAGCTGTATGGATATATGTTTTTAAATCGTTTACCAACTTTTTTTTTGCCGTTGCCTTAACTCAAATATAATGAAAGTGTTTGCTTTTTATGTAACCTTTATATATAGAGGTATATAGTGTGCCTTGTATCCCATCAGCACAGCCACCCTTTTGTAACATACAATATATGACGTATAAATTTTATGTATGTACGTACGTACAACATAACGACAAGTTTTTCCCAGTATGTTTTACAAAATGTGGATGTATACGATAAACATCAAAAGCATGTTAAAAAGTTTTTTCATCTTTTATGATATTGTCACAGATGTTAATAGCATCGTACAAACAGTCGTATACTATTTTGTTCTTTCTTGTTGACGGTGTTAAATGTATATATATGAAGTTTGGTTGATCTTTAAAAAAAGCAAAATCGCATATAAAATCCTTATTTTTCCAGATTGTAAACTATGCGTCTATACTGAGATACATAAAAGATTCCAATAAATAATAAAAAGTTTTATTGCAAATAAACATGAAAATAAATTGTCTTTTAGTCTCCTATTTTTATATCGTTGGGATGTCTTGTAGTACATCATATTATACTGCGCGTAATTTATTTTAAATAAATTATTTTTCTAATTAATTAATTTTATAAAAATATTTTACATTGTAACTATATATAGTTTAATATATAAATGGAACTTTTATAATAATTTGACAATGTTTCACAGATCGGTGTGAAGTACCGCCAAGAAGTTATAAGCCAATAATAATTTCTTCATATAGAATATTTTGAAATTTTGAAAGGTTTTACTATCGAGTCCATGAGATTTTCAAATTTTTTATTTCAAGTTGGCGCGTCGTTATAGTGATTTTTTTCAAGTTGTCGTTAAGGGAAATTTTTCTGGATAAATTAAGAAAATTTCAAAAGTTTATTGAGCACTTGAACAATGAGCATATCGAAATTGAACTGTATTTTTGTATCAATCGCAATGTGTTGACATCCTCTAACGATTTCTAATTGAATTTTGTTGATTCTAAAATAGTCAGGAGACAGGCAAAAAATCGTGGGTATATATAGCATAGGAATTTCTTCAAGAAATCTAAAATCAGCAGATTATGGTGAAAACACTATTGCTATTGCATGTGGCCCTATAAAGGGTTAATTAAAATATGAAAATTTCAGAATTTAACTTAACTAATTTATGTTATAAAACATTTTGGTTTTGGAACTTTGTGTATTGTTATACGTTATAAGCAAGCAAATTGTATAGTTGAAGCTATAATATAATACACAAGGTCCTACCAACTCAAATACAGTTGTACATATAATAGCACTGACTCTTTCATATGTATAAGCATAATAACTCGCATAATAAAGTCAGCATATTAAAGCAGTTTGAGTCATTGCTTTGAGAATTATTTCTCATCTAGACTTAAATCGATTTCAATCGTGGGTCCACCTATATAGCTCAATAGATAGGGTACCTACAATCTAAGATCACCAAAAATATGACAAGTATCCGAATTGCTGAATTTTCCTCAATAAAACTATACGGTATACGATGGTAAAACACTTAAAAGTCCCTATGCCAAACCGCTTTGGAGCAAAGGACATACGATGCCTCGTATATAATGTTGATAAGACAGTGCTGCGCACACATTAATAAATTACCTAATTATATGCATTTTGTGTACACAAAATATAAGAAAATAATTTATTCTTAAATAGAATACAAACTACAATATAATATTTTTAGTGAAAATTGTGTATTTAATGTCTCGAAAGTCAGTGGCGAAGCGTCCTCTTTTTACTTTTATTTATTAGTTGGTATAGAATAAATAAAAGTCTTGGTAATCTTTCAAAATTTGGAATTTTTTTAATTCTAAATCGAGAAATGCAAAAAATTAATTTGTCTGTCCGTACGTACTATAAAATACACAAGGAGATAGAAAGTTCTAAACGAGTCACATTCTTGAATAGAAATCAATATTAATAATAGTTTGTATACTTTAAATTATTTAAAAAAAAATGGCTATGCAAAACTCTTTACTATAGTAGTCAACGCTTTGCCTCTGGTTTTCGTATTCAGATAATAATGTAAAAACAAACGTGTAATAAACACGTATAATGTATATAACAATGCAAGAATATATATTTTAATACCAAACCACCCAACCAACTAACTACTTTTCGTGTACTACTTATAGTTACGTCTATATTTTTATTCGTATATAAAAGCTCTATATACGTAACAAAGTTTTTAACTAGATGAAACTTTCAAGTTAGAACTGTACTGTACGAGTTTATGTATACTTTGTTGGAAAATTTATTTATATATAAAATATTTGACTACCTCTCCTCTGTATATTATAAAAGGTGTGTACACACAATGTAACTTTATTTATTTAAAATTGCATTAATGTAGATAGTTTGTCTGGAGATGTGTAAAAGTATATAAAATACATTATTTTGAATATCACTGGTAAGCCAAAGTATATATAATACTAGTGAGGTACCCTGTACATACTATGCACAAAACGCAAACTAATGGTCAATTTTACTTTATAAATTGCCTTTAATTATTATTATACAAAGTTCTAAAAATACACTAAATTTCTGTTTAAATTTTCGAGAAATTCTCTAAAACAATCTGAAATTAACAAAAATTAAATGTGACTTACGCCACTTTCGAAATAAACGACTCAAAATAGTATAAATTTTATTTCTATATATGAAAAAAATGTTCAGATTTTAAGAGAATTAACGATTCTAATCATATCCGTTTTTTTCACACAAAGTAAGCGATCGTATGAAAGAGTTGGCTATACCTTGTGTGTTCTGTGCAGTAGATACTGTTGAAAAAAGGCGACTTTCTCAAAACTTTGTGACTCCGAAAGTTGTGTGGTTTTTAGTCATTGTTCTAATTTATAGTTTATTATGGTTGAGGAGATATTTAAAGCGTATATAAAACACAGAAACTATAAATTTTAATTTTTATTTATTTAAAATAATTGTTGTTAAATTTATTAATTAAAATAAGAAATTTTATTTTGCTGCCTTTGTTAATTAAAATATTTTTTATAATTTAAAAGTGGAATTGCGATTTAATTTTTTTAGGAAAAATAATTATTAAAATGTTTGTGGGTTTTCTCTAACCTAATCCCATCGTTGACGATAAGGCTTGAGTTGGGGCTCCAGTCGGTGTATTTCCATCCATTACATTGCTCGTTCCAGACGATGTAGCACTTGCAACTGCAGATCCCGGTGATGCGGTCACAGCACTTGATTTTTCGCCAACAGATTGTGGTAATAGAATTGCATTCAAATTGCTTTGAATGGCCAGTTCTTGTTCGGTAAAATTAAATAATGGTGGAAATTCTCGTCCATTCGAAAGTCGTTGATTACACTCCCGCAGTTCATTGAAAAAAGGATGAGCACATGCCTGTAATGGAGTCATTCTTACACTGGGTGTATAATCAAGCAATCTTGACACCAGTACAACTGCTTCTGGTGATGTGCGTGCATGAAATACCCTCTGCCATGGAAGTCTCCGGATTTGTGGATATTTATATTCAGCGTAAATCGGATTCATATCTTTAATTTGTTCTCGTGTTGGTGTACCCAATACTTTAATAATTTCCACAAGTTGATCGATGCCAGAATCGCCTGGAAATAGTGGTTGGCCAAGTAAAAGTTCGGCCAGCACACAACCGGCACTCCACACATCGATTTTCGTAGTATAGTTTACAGCTCCAAATGTCAATTCTGGTGCCCGATAATATCTGGAGCAAATGTACGATACATTTGGTTCACCCGTATTCAATTGTTTGGCGCTTCCAAAGTCACACAACTTGAGAACGGCCGTTTCGGTATTTAGTAGTAAATTTTGTGGTTTTATGTCACGATGACAAATGCCCAGCTGATGAATGTAGGCCAGACTTCTGAACAGCTGATACATGTACAGTCGGATAAAAACTATCGGTATTGTTTGTTTGCTTTTAGCATATTGACGTACAACTCGGCAAACTGTTTCCGGCATATATTCGAGCATCAGATTCAAATATGTTTCACTCTTCTTGTCACCGCTGGAATAGAAAAAATATTTCAATTTGACAATGTTGCAGTGTTCCAGTTGACGCATAATTTGTAGCTCTCGATTCTTGTAGCGTTTGTCTTGTAACACTTTTTTAATTGCTACCAGCTCACCGGTTTCACATAATTTTGCCTGAAACACAATACCGAAACTTCCATTTCCGATAACCTTTGTGTCTGTATAGGAAACTTTTGTAGCACGTTCATTTCCTTTACCGGCTGTTGCAATAACTGTTGTCACTTTCGGGCCGCCATCTTTACTGCTAATTTTCAATGCACCCGGTACCGGCGGCGGTGCCGCAGGGGGCTTATTGCCCTCGGCAAATGAGGTCGTTCTTTGTCGTCCACCACTACTCATCGTTGGGGTCACAGCTTATATTTTTTAAACAAAACTTTATTATTTTGGAAAAATGTTGTGAGCACTATACAGTATTTAACTAAATGTTCACTAAAACTTAATCTTTAGTCAATTTTCCGTCATACGTTAGGACTCAAATATTTAATTTTAGATAGGCACTCGAACCAATTAAGATACAAATTAAGTCTGAACGATACAAAATATTAGGTAAATATTTTTTTAAACAACTAGATGTGTGTTCAAATGCCTTAGATTTACAGGTTAATGAAATTATCTCTAGTTGTTATAATTAAAAGGGTTTTTGACCGATATGCGCTTATGTATAATCTGAAGAGTAAAATAAATTCTAACCTGTTTTTTTGACGATATTTTTTTTACCTATTCTATATGTGAGCGTGCCTTTACTTTTAGAAATTTCCATAACCATAATTAGCAAGATTCAACCGTTTTCATTTATGATACTAAATTATAATAAAATTCAATACAATAAATGCTGTAATGTTCTATTATTGGTTCTATGTAGTTATAATATTCATTATCACCACCTATATGGTAAATACTTAACCTATACGATGCATACTTGGGGTCCAATTTACCCAGACTAATTTGCCTGTTTTTTATAAATAATCAAGACCGCTGGAATAATTTGGAATTTCTATAAATTTATTAACTTGTCTATAAAGTAACATTAAATATATACCAGAGGCAATAATAATAAAATAGAAAACATTTGGATTAAAAAGCTTTTAATATTTCTATATATTTTGTATACCATAGATATTTTTTTGAAAAATAAAATTCCAAAAAATATGCGTTCATTGTTTGAGAATATAGAAAATTTAAAAATAAATCTAAAAGTTCAATAGAATCATATTCTAGTTATATAATAGTCTAGAATCTAGATATACAATGTGGTGCAAAGCTACTGCGAGCTTCCTTTGTATAGAGTAGAGTAGATGATATAACTGCCATATATAGTCTGTACATTGTGTAACTTTGTAAAATGTTAAATAATACAAAAATAAAACACAATAGAGCTCTTTATATAATAATAATATTATGTTACATATTATATAGAGCTGTATACTTTGTTGCTATACAATATATTAAATACGTTTAACTTTTGTTTATACAAAAGCTTTAAAATGTGCATTTAATCCAAAAACCCAATGAACAATATCTTTGTATGTACATAATGTATATACAATGTACGAATAGGGAACTCGCAGAATTGCTTTAAAATCAGGTTATCCTTTTAGCCGTGTTGCCTTTATAATGAAATGATTTTTAGCCTTTTACTCGGGAACATGTATATTATATATGAAAACAAAACATTAAATCTTGATTTTTAAATTGTATACACAATAAAAAAATCACTTGACTTTGAGTGAAAACAGCGCCAGTTTTTTTAGTGATAATTTTTTTTTACATGTGGTATCATTCCAGCACGAAGGCCTTGGAGGTTGTGATGGCTAATCAGATTAGACAATCTCTCACATCTTAGGGTTTGGACTTTTCCAAGGCTTTTAATAGTGTCAATCCTGAAAAGCTGTGGTTCTAATTTGCAAAAATTGTTCTAGTTTTTACGCTCTGCTGTTGATGCATTCTTACTTCCTGGTCCGAAAAACAGATGAGGTCAAATTTGTAAAGACTTTTTGAAAGATACTGATACCAACAAAATTATATTTGTAGTATAATGTGAATGAAGTAGCTTTTTGGAATCGAATTATTAATTATATTTAATTAAAAAATTATTAAATTAATTAAGATTTGAAAATTTATATAAATATAACAGTTGAGCCTCAATGGGTTAATGAAATATGCGTATATTTAAACGTTTTTCTCAAAACAAATTTTAGTATTTTATTAATTAAAATCTGTTTTTATTCAATAAAAATGCGTTTAGTTAATAAAACGCGTTACAAAATTTCCCATTTAATTACCCATTTCAAACCATTAAATAAATTACACAATAAGATGCCAAAAATTGATACAATTAAAATCCCAAATTTTATATTCGAAATTCTAAACAAATAAAAGCAATAAATTATGTTCCCTTGAATATATAATTAAATTAAATTTGTTTTAAGCAATTTTATTTACATTGAAATTGCTTTATATATAATATTCTTTCGCATATATGGATATTTAATCTTTCAATTAATTTTGTTAATTATAAAATTGGGTCAATGTAATGAAAATAAAAAACAACTCCTCTATAAAATGACTCTTATATATAGACAAAGCAAAGCAGAAAAAAATCCCAAGCTTTTATATCGTCAAACAACATAAATACACAATAATGTGTACTTATACGTATAGATATATGAAACTCAACATAAGCATCAAGAACTCATTAAGTTCTTTCTTTTTAATTTGAAAAATATAACAAAACAAAAGTTTTTTTTCTGCTTCTAAAATTACGTGATTGTATAAAGCTTTTATCCTATTTATGTACAAAAGCTGATGACTTTAATGATCAGCTTCACTATATTGTGTATTGCGTTTGGTTATAATACAACTTCGAGTTGACAACACCACCACGTTTATGCGACAAACAAAAATAACATCAATTAAAACATAAAATTTTATTATACATAATGTATTTGTTGTATATAAGGCAAAATAAAAATAAAAAAGCTTCTTCTTTTTATTATATATATAGTAGAAACGTATATCCAATTTTCATTGCCATTATCAAAAAAAAGGAAAAAACGACAAAAACTGTTTTTTTAACCTCGTCGCCCAATTTAATCAAAATGATCGAACCAAAAAAAAACCAACAACAATAAAATTGGCAGGAAAAAAATCGATATTTAGCAATCACAAAAATTGGTTATTTAAATTTAAAAAGGGATATTTAATGCACATCTAATATAATCCTTTGTGTATACACTATACAATATACATGTCTACAGCCACTCAAAAACATGTTTTTTTCTCTCGACATAATTGAAGTAATATGGTTGAAGAGACATGCTACTACACATATGTATATATATAGCTAATAAAAATTTAAATTGGCATATAATTGTAATTCAAAATCTTTCAATTTTATTTTACTTTGCCATTTCCTCCTTATTTATATACTTTCCAGTCAACCTAATAAATACAATCGCATGTATATATTTATCCACCCGCCGCACAACCACCCTTTCAATATTATATTTTGAAACCATCAAAACCCTTAATCATTCTAATCATACACAATAATAATAAATAATGTATAAATATATTGTACAATGTACATATAGTGTGACGGAAGAGACATGTAAGTTATTTACATGGGAAATTTATGTACTTTCGATATAACATGGAATATATTGAATCCTTTAACTGTGCCATCAGACCCAGTGGTAACCAAACTGTTGTGTATGGATCGTTTGTAATAATATATTAAGATGTCAATTCAGAAAAATATACCCGACAAATTAACACCCGCAAAAAATAACGCCCTAGGCATTACCGCGCGAAAGAAATAACACTCAAGATATTTCTTTTTTTTATTCAAAAATGTAATAACGGCCAAGGTAATAACACCCGAAAGAAATAACTAACACCCAAAATAATTTTTAACTAATATTAAAATGAACGCTAGACAAATTAAAGCCCAAAAGAAATAACACAAAATATTTCTTTTTTTATTCAAAGAAAGTAATAACACCGAGGTATTAACACCCGAAAGAAATAACACCCAAAATAACTTTTAACTAATATTAAAAAGTAAATATTACCCGATGAATTTTCGCCCGAAAGAAATTCGTTTTTAAATAAAAAAAAATAATTTGGGTGTTATATTTTGCGGGCGTTAATTCATTGTGGGCGCTATTTCGTTTTTTAATATAAAAAAAAATGAGTGTTATTTCTTAATTTGGGTGCAATTCATCACATTATTTCCTTTTTAATATTAGTTTATAAATATTTTGAGTGTTATTTCTTTGGGGTTAATTTCATGTCGCCCTTATTGAGACACTGACCCTATAAAAGTCAAAATGTTTGTCCACTTCTGCATCTTATGCATTACTTATATCATATAATATGCCTTGGATGTATTTTACACTGAAAATTTTTGTATTCCATGTACACAAAATATTATGTATATGCTTATGCTTTTGTGTGTCTCTCGTCCTCGTGTCGTCATGAGAGTTGAGCGCATAATAATGTGTACACAATAATGTATACAATGTATATATAACAAATAAATTGGAAATATTTTGTATAAATAATTTATTTTTTTCTTCTTTATTTACAGATACACCATCTTTTGCAATTTCCCGTACTCCTGGCTTTGGTTATCCTCTGAGAGAGGGTATCGAAGTGTCTTTGAAATGTGATGTCGATTCAAATCCGCCGAGCACACCTTTATGGCAAAAGGATGATGGTGATACACCGGTTAGTATATTGCTATTGATAAACAAATATCATTTTCCTCTAGCTTTTTATGTTGAAAGTCTGAGAACTATAACTTGTATAAAAATATGTCATTTCGATAGAATGACATTTATCTATAAATAACTAGGTATATACAAGCGATATCCTGTTTCATTTGAATTTTGCAAATAATATTAAAAAATTATATAAATTGTGACCTTAGAATTATAAGGTTCTAACTACATATTAAACATAATATGCTTCTGATTTGACATTTTTGTCTTATACAAAACTTTTTAAAAAATCGGACTTTTAGAGTAATCATTGGAAACAATATATTTGACAAAGTGTTTTCCCAAGAAAATGGTGTACCGCGATTCTCAATACAGATAGTGTAGAAATTTCAATACATTTTATTGAAATTTTAGCCAAATTAATAAATTTATTGTTTGTTTTTTTTTTAACAGAAAAAATTGTTAAATAAATCGACAATATAGACTTGATCCGCCGAAAAATTTCATTCACATAGTGCCACATTTTCGATATCATCGAATGTAAACTAAATTTTGTGAAAATGATTGGTTTTCGATTGGATGAAATATCACTATATATATCTACAGCTGATCCTCATTTGAAATTTGTTTTTGCTATCATCAATTTTTTTTTCTCGAGCTTTATGGTTTAACACGATTGTCTCTCGTAAATTATTAGGAATTTCTCAATTCAATCGAAATGTTTTTTTTTACACTAAGAAATATTTACGAGAAATAATCATGTTCAGACAAAGCTCGAGCAACAAAATTGATGATAATCAAAAATTCGAACTAAACTTTCAAAACTCAACTATATAGGGTTTAACTAGTTTGGGTGGATACTTCCAAAAACTGTAGTCAGAATCCAGTTTACATTTTATCAACATTGATGGAACTCTTAAAATTTATTTTTCCCCGCTACAATGTAAATTTTAATTCATATAAATTTTATAATAGAAAATAAATTTTATTGTGCACCTTTAAAATATATAGTAAAATTTTACAACTTTTCCGCTTTATTCTTGAAAGCTCTTTAAAATAATAAAAAAAAAAAATGTTGAATCGCAATCCTTTTATTTTATAACCGCACAGTCAGTTGCTACTATATATACAGCACCACCTTCCCATATATAAAATATCTAAAAATAAAATTATCGACTATAAAAATTTAAATATTTCATATATTTTCAAAACGATAATATGTGTAAAGTGTGAATAATAATATCGATAATTTTATACATAAAATATATAAAATTGAATGTTCTTTAATAATACAATTTTCCCGTTTTTCTCCCATCGAACATTGTAGATTCCACAAAATGGAGATGGTTTCCTGAATTTTACGTCAATACGAAGAGAACACTCAGGATGGTACAAATGCACTTCACGTCATTTAAATTTTCAATATTCAAGTATAGGATATTACTTGAGCATTAGATGTAAGTAAATTTATACACTTTACTATATAAACACATAGCAATAATAATAATATTGTTGGAACACTTTATGTAAATTGTTTTGTGTAAATTATTTTTAAGTACATATATATCGAAAATATGGGGGGAGGACTGTAGGTGGTTGGTTGTGCTATGCATAGATTGGTATTCTATATGTTATGAGGTGTGATAATGCTCCAATTTACATGTGTGTGCTCGATACAGAATATGCTTTATACATTTTAAAGTGTTTTGTGTTTATTCCCTGTTTATTCAATATATTTTATCTTCGCCCTTTGCAAATATCGACTGGTACAATATGAACGTATACACTTTTCTCAAATATTATATGGTTATTATACGGTGGTGGTGGCTGTAGGGATGTTGATGATGATGATGATTATTATTATTATGTGCGGATTTCAGTCTATATATAGTCGTTTTCTTAAATTCGTCTATATATATTCAAGAAATGTACCTTTAGCATCGAATCAAATTTGAATTATACACATATTTATAATACAAAAAATGTTTTTCCTCGTAGCATTGCGAAAACACAATATATATTTTATAATAATATTTTTGAAGAGGGTGGATACACATACGTATAATATTGGATGCCAAAGTCGTGCCGGCGTCATTGAGATCGTGACACACAATCGCACCTTGTACGTATGCGGAACACATAATATTATATACAGTGGGAAACAAACTTATATTTATTTATGTCAATTTTATATATTATTATATATATTGGAGCACCACTGGGTTTTCTCTAGAGATTTATATTCCAGTGTTAACAAAAACAAATTTTTCCAAAAAAACTCGTTATGATGGATGTCTTTTGTATAGCGCGAAGTTTGAGGTATTTCTTTTTTAGTTAAACTTTTATAGTTATGCATTTGATATTCTAAAAAAAATGGTTTGATTGTTGGAAATGTTTTTGATTTGTAATCAAACTATAATGAAAAGTATTTATTTTTTTGGTTGTGGTTGAATGCTTTGAATTTTAAAAGGTTTTTTGAATATGGCATTTTTTAGCCTAATTATAAAATAGGTCAAATTCTTATTTATCTCAACCATTAGACAACCATTTGTTTCAAACACATTTTTATTTTCATATATGCCGCAATTATGTGATTTTTTAAAAATCTTCCAAGATTTAAATTAAAAATCATTCAAGACTTAAAAAAAATATACTGCAAAACTTCCACAACTTCCAAGATTTCTTTGATTATGAGACTTCTAACAAACTTTAAAGTCTTCCAAGAGTTATAAAACGATTGTTTTGACATCAACCGTCATTTGCGGTATCCAATTCGCTTCCAATATGCAACGTTCCTTTCTACTATATAGATCTACGAATATCAAAAGTAAACCAAATGGATACGTCGGCTTCTTTCCAACTATTTTTAACAGCGCATGTTTATCCAACCAACAAGGATACAACTATACATTTTTAATTTGATTTATATGGAAAAAAATACGTGGCTTTAAAAAATATAAAGCGATGAGGTTAGTAATAATGTCAACTATAAACATTCGATTTTAATATAATTTTTTTATATTACCATGTAAACTCAAATCATTGCGGAACATAAACAACTTGTAAAATATGTAACACTTATCAATTTATAAGCAATACATGAAATTTCACAAAAGAAACAAAACAAAACATTTGTTTTCGCAAAATTAAAACCGAAAATTTTGTCAAATAATAATTACCAATTTCATCTTCAATTAATTTCTGGGTATATATACCTATATCATGGCACAGAAAAGGTTCAAAATAATGACATAAATCATTGATGCGAAACGCAAAATTTTATATAATTTCAAAGTCCACCCACACCGCAAATAATAATTATAAAACCAATCATCGTATAGAAAACTAACGTTTATAGAATAGCTACGATATAATATGAAATGATCCTTTTTATATATTGTTACCAGGTACGATGCGTGAAAATTGTAACTTTTAAATTTCTAGTTTCATACGATAAATAATGGACTCATCTCATGCCATACTTTTGTGTCGAAGTGAGAAAAATTAAGTTTTTGAGAAAAGAAAAAAGCTTAATAATTTTGTCTCGACGTGAGAAAAATTATGTGAGAAAAAAACCGACGTGAGAAAAAATATGTGAGAAAAAATCTCAATACTTTTGTCTCGAGGTGAGAAAAAATACGTGAGAAAAAAAAATGTCAATACTTTTGTCTCGAGGTGAGAAAAATTATGTGAGAAAAGAGGAAAGCTTAAAATCTTAAGAAGCCGTTAAAAACAAAGTAGAAAATGAAAAGTGTCTTAGATAATTGCCATAGTTTGTCTCTGCTACACATGATGAGTTAGAGAAGTAAATATTTTGATTTGAGAAAATACCTAATGGTTGACTGATTTATGTTTGTGAGTATTAACTTAAAATTTGCGAATGTGAGAAATTATTTTAAGGCATTTAATAAATTATTTATTTTACGGATACGGAAGCATGAAATACATGCCATTTATCTGATATTCGTTACTGATTGTTATAGGCAATAAATTCAAATTTTTGGAAAACTAATTTCAACTTGAACATTTTTGGGGTTTCATATATATATAAATTCAAGTACTTCTTATATATGACCACACAACCTCAACTATAACAATATAAATTGTTCGAATGAGAGCTTGTGATTTTTTTTAGTGTGGACATTTAATTTCTTGTGGTTATAAATCTTTCTTGTGCATGAAACCAATTAATTCTTATTATATAGAAAAAACCACAACGCCGCACCATAAATTACACAAATTTAACCAAATCTCCGCAATCCTTTCCAATGAGGGAAAATAATAAAAATTTTAATGCGAAAGCTTTACTATGCGTATCTATTTTGTGACACACTTTACACAACAGCTTATGCATTACAAAGCACTTTGTCCCAAAATTTAGACAAAGATGTTTGTTTTTTTCTCTAATAATAATAATTGGCAATGTGACACATCCCTGGCGGTAGAGAAAAAAAGATTTTAAAGAAAACCACAAAAAAAGGAAACCAAAATAATAAAAAAAAAATAGTCACCACCAATCGACATAAATACCCTTTTTTGCACGACTGCTTCAAAAGAGCTCTTTTTTTATTCGTTTTCTTATGGAAACGATTTTACCATCCATCACAGTAATATTTATATAATATTCTATAGAGAAGATGAAGAAGAAGAAGCCACTCTATACAGCAGCTACTACATGTACAAAACTAATTCCAAGATAATAAATTTTCATCAAAATTGGAATTTTCTTTTTTTCGTAAATTTTTTTCGTTTTGTTCATTTTGTATAGATGTGAGCTTTTATGTCATGTTGTATACTGAGTTGTTGGATAGTAAGCTATATTTTTTACACAGAACATTAAAGAAATTGATGCGAAAAGAATTTAAATCGATTGTAATTAATATAATTAAGAGGATGGCTTCACAAATTTCCTTGTGATTACTATATATACGTAATACGTATATATAAATACAATACATTGTCAGTGGCGGGTTGTATATTTCCTTTTCTGGTAGGCAGCAGAAAAATTTGTAGATTGATTCATATCCACTTTTTTCAATAAAATTAAAACTTCTATTTGGAAATTGTAAAAAAAATATACAAAAATAAAAGAAATATATTTTTTAACTAAATATGTTACACTGGGAAATTTTTAATTTTTTTTAATTTCCCCCAAAAGACAAGGCATGGAAGGATCTACCTAAAATAAAAGAAATTTTTTGTTTAACTAAATATGTTACATTAAGATTTTTTTTTATTTTTTTAAATTTCCACCAAAAACCAAGGAAGGGAAGGATCTACCTTAGTACAATTGAAAAAACCAATAGAAGTTTAGAATCTTCAACGAGCGTTTTTGGTGGATAAATTCTATCATACATGCAATATAGACTATTATCTGTCTATATATCGGAGTACCCGCCACTGATACAATCTCTATATATACAATAAAATTGCGAAACCACTTTTGTTTATTTATACAATAAAGCTCATTTAAGTGTGTATGTATGTGTGTGCGTTTATATATCAAAGCTAAATTATTGTACATTTTATTGCCATAAAAGATTCGAGTTAAATTAAATGTGAGAAAAATATATTATAATATAGGGAAAAACTTTCATTTCCTTTATATGTTCATCGGTTCAGGCATTTTGTTTTCCTATGTATTTAATATAATGTGTACTATACATACTATAGGAAGAAGCCATTAATTTCTAATGTACATAATAAAAACGTTGTACGTACACTTCCTTTTACTATATAGTTATACAAAATAATATGTATTAGGTCACTTCATCAAAGAAATTTTATGTAAGAAAAAGGATCAAATTTTTCTTACACATTTATTTTTTGAAAAAAAAAAATAGAAATTTGCAGATTAATTTGTCGATTTATAGAAAAAAGTTCATTAGTGGCAATAAGAAATCTGCAAAAAAAAAATACCTTTAATCTATATATTGATATGTGGTTGGCACTTTGGCCAATTGCCTCCATACACGGTTCCTTAGCAATCTGAGATTTCATTAAAAATTATCAAATTCTTTTCATTTATGATGAAATGTTTTTGAAATCTTATAAAATTTATTTGAAAAAGCTTTTATATTATCAAATTCTTCTTAGAAAATCCTCTTGAAATCTTATGAAATTTTATTGAAAATTTCTTGATTTTATGGAATAATTTAACTTTATCATGAAATTTTTGATATCTTAAATAATTTTAATAAAAATATTATTTATCTTGAAATTCCATAAAAATTGAACATTTTTTGACTTGATCAAATTCTTATGTATGCGATGAAATCTTACAAAATTTAATCGGAAACCTCTTCATTTTATCGAATAATTCTAATTTATCATAAAATTTCTATAAAAGCCTATATGAAATTTTCGTTGTATAAATTCCCCAATTTTATCGAGAAATTTTAATTTGTCATCATTGAAACCCCTGAAATTTTTACCGAATATTTTTATAAATATCTTTTAAATTGTTGTCCAAAGTTATTTTTCTCAATTATTTTTTTAAGAATTTCTAAGATATTGCAGGGGTGTCTTCATTTCCCGCATATATTAGTTAATAACTCAATAAAAATGAGTTGATAAAAAAATTAGAAATCCAATCAATTCAAACATAATACTATATTGCCAAGAAACATCATCATCATTCTTATTACTACCCAGAAAGTCATTCATATCTCCACAACTCATCGTCTACTACAGTAAATTTATCCTTTAATAAGATTGGATTGATTCACATATATACTACCTTCATGTAACACACAAACTGAATTATTTATTAGAATCACGAGTAAATAAGATTATAAAATCTAATAAAATAAAATATATACGATTGCGGTGAGGCGATGAATGATCGAATTTATAGAAAGAAGTTACTTCCATATATTTTTACCTCTTATATACACAATACATAAATATTCCAGACAAATATCATATTGATTTATTAATAAGAAAAGGAAGAAAATCAATATTTTTTCCTAATTTTTTATCTCGTAAAATATTTTCTTCACAATTTTTTTTTTCATTTGCAGATGATTCAGTCGATGTAACATCAGAACCATTGGATCAAGATATTTCAATTGCTGCTTCACATAATCCAAATAAAAGACCACAACTTGAAGTACAATTGGGTGGTGCGGTAACACTTCAATGTCCCCAAGGTAATACATATTACATATTTTTTCTTATATTTTTTTGATTTCTTCTTATTATATACGTAGAAGTTAACAAGAAAGCTTTACATTTACTACTGTATATTATATAGAGTACGTCTTTTGTGTATTGTACAGTAAGTTTCTTATAAGAAAGTATTCTTATATATATGCAAGGAATATTTTATATAAAATATGTGTGTGACACGGTGAATTGATGCTATATCAATGTTGAATGACAAAAATCTTGTTGTTTACTGTAAAAAAATAAATTTAATGTTGTTTATTGTTGTATTTGTAATTTGTATATACAGAGCTGAGATTTTGGCTTTTGTGGTACAGGACCTTATTTTTTTGTCGTACTATATAGTGATAATAATTTGAATTAGTTTTTTTTTACAAGGACTACCTAATACCTACATATAAATGTAAATTAAAGAGAATTTTTTAATAGAAAATTTAAAATTTAATTATTTTTATGTAAAAGATGAGATTAAACTACTTCAAATTTATTATTCTCTGCGTAATTTCGTAATAAAATTGCGAGAGCTTCAATATTTTATTAAAAAAAAATCTTCAACGCTCTTCGAATTTCATTAAAACTCGATCAATTTTATCAAATATAATAAATTAAATTCTACTGCCATTTTATGAAATTATAATATATTATGAAATCTTAAAAATTCCTTAATTTTATTAGGAAATCTTATGAAATTTCATAAAAAAAATCCTTTGATTTTATTTTTTTCATCCTGAAATATTTTAGAAATCTTATGAAATAACATGGAAAAAACCTTGATTTTTCTTAAATTATTGTAATTTGTTATGAACTCTGATGCAATTTCAAAGGAATTCTCTTTATTATAAATTTAAATTTATCATAAAATCCCTTTAAAATATTAGAAATTAGAAATTTTATGATAAATTTGAAACTAAAATAAAATCTCTTTGAAATCTTGTAAAATTTCATTGCAAAACTCTTTTCTCGAAAACAAATTATTGAAAACTATTGATTTAATTTGATTTTTTTCATCTGTCAAGAAATGATTGAAATATTATTTAAAATCATAAATTTTTTCATGAAATCTTATGGAATTTTATTGAAACATTCCTTGATTTAATCGGATAATTTAAATTAATCATAAATATTTCCTTTGAAATCTTTTGAAATTTTACTAGAATTGATTTTATTGAAATGTTTTAATTTAGCTTGAAATTATCGGATCGTCCTTGATTTTATTAACTCCTCTCAAATTTTATGAAGTTTTGATTCATAAGGTGTAATGTGTGAATCATCTTTCTCGCAGATCCACATGATTTCATGAAAATTAAACTGGTGCAATAATTTAAAAGATAAAAAGTAATTTGATATTTTCTCTAAAAAAGTAATTTTATTGCTTTCATTCATTTCTCTTCCATCCGCAAAAACCGAACGATTTTAAACTGATGTGCTATATTCGTATGCGAACAATTCGATTTATTTCGACAATGTCTTACTGTATGCCAAATCCTTCCTCCACTTGTATGCAAATCTATATCCGATATATTATATGTGGGGCAATAAAAAGAAGAAGAAGAAACCTTTCTCTCGCACATTTCTTACACAAATCTATAATAAAGAAGGATTAAGGTCACATTTCTATAATACCTTTATATGCGGGATAGGAACGTATAAATGGAAAATTCAAAATTTCCTATACATTTTCTTTTTTGAAACTTCAGCATAAATATTGAAGCTTTTCTCATGTATGCATATATAGTTTACTTTTTGTTTTTCTTTTAAATTATAGCATTTTCTTACATTTTACACACATATAGCAGCTTTGTAATGTGTATGTAGAGGAATTCATTTTTGGCTATCTGTATTTTTTTTTCTTAATTAGATTATTATCAAACGTCTATAAAATTTCTTTAAAGGTTCCTTGATTTGATCAAAATAGTTTCATTTTGCATGAAATTTTTTTGAAATCTTCGATGAAATTTATTTTTCTAAGCACATGAGGTATGAACGTGGGCCGGTGGTCTACAAGTAGTATACTTAGTGCATATTTATTGAAATAATAAAT
>JANSTW010013229.1:0-15820 GCA_027564275.1 Diadocidia ferruginosa | reverse complement strand
AACTTATTTTTCATATATATTTTTTGTTTTTTTTAATTTTTTATTTAATTTAATTAGTTTTTTTTAATTTATAATTTTTTGCCATGTACATTTAAATGTGCGCCACTCGCGAAAGGGTTAAATCTTTTTTAGTATTCAAATATAAATTATGAAAATTTTTATGAAATTGATATTAATGTGATTATTTTAAAATAAAAAATCAAGATCAAGTTTAATTTAAATTTAAACTTCATCACTTATTATAAGAAGATTTTTTTCTTATAAAACAAAAATCGCTGTCTCTACATTGTAACAAGTAAAAGGAAAAAACCATTTTTTTTAATCATAAATTTGACGAAAAAGTACATATAGTTAGTTTTTCTGTTGCAGCCAAACTACTATTCATTCTAGAAACGTCTACAAATAAATTTCGATACAATGTCTAACACTCTAAAACATTGCAACATATTTTACAGATATGTTATGGAAAATTGTAACACATTTTGTACATAGAATTTAGATTTCATTGGTATAGAGAAGTTCGCTGCAGTATTTTGTTTTTTTTTCGTACAAACTTGCATTTAAATTATTTTGATTTTTTTTTCTCCTCATCTGGCGGTTTACAATAACTCTAACGAAGGGACGTGGCAGATTAGATTTGAACTTTTGGTATTATTTTGTGTAGTGTTTGGCAAAAGACAAAAGTCAAGGCATGATGAGATTTTATTTTTGAAAAAGGCAATGCGTTGTTCTGATGAATTTTATCTATATAGCCAACTGCATGTATTAGTCCCACTCAAGTCATTGCAAATTATTTGCTAGATATGTGGGATGTTATATAGTAAAATGTTTATATTGTTTTCATATCTTATACGTGCAACGTTTGTATTTTATTTTAGATATATGTTTGCATCAAAAATATTGTGTTTGCACTAAAATTTGCATACAAATCTAAAGTTATATTAATATTTAAGAGGTGTACGTGAGTTGTTGATATTTTGTTTGCTTTTTAGAATTTCTAAAATACTCATGCAGTTAGAACAAATAATGCACCTGCTGGATTTATTCTCTTAAAATAATTGCATAGAACAATAATTTTAATATGAATATTCTATATCATCATCATAAGTGTCCTTTACTCCAAAGCGAGGGAGCATATAGAGACCAATTTATCCAGTTTTTCTATCTGACACTATGAGTTTCCATTTACGGCCAACTGCCAGTCATATATTTTTGGTGATCAGTTAGTTTTTTGAATTAAATGAAGAATTGAGAAACCCTATCGGTTGGTATCGTTATGACTGACTTTTGAACAACTGCTCAACATATTATGCTCATCAAAAACTCTATAATATAGTCTTTTAAAATAAATAGACACAAATTTTAAGCAAAAATTTAATTCCACATACATTTTAAACAAATAAAGCTTGTTAGTTGCATATATATATAATATAGAGCCAGTACTAGGTACACACATAAAGTTGAAGAACATTTTCCATATAAATAAATTGTGTTAATGCTCATTTCATAATTTAAACATAGTTATATT
Source organism: Diadocidia ferruginosa (assembly GCA_027564275.1). Lineage (NCBI taxonomy): Eukaryota > Metazoa > Arthropoda > Insecta > Diptera > Diadocidiidae > Diadocidia > Diadocidia ferruginosa. Next base: position 14,292 of record JANSTW010013229.1, on the reverse strand, counting down.
TATATGTACATTTAAGTAGATTTAGTCAATTAAAATAATGTTTTTTTTGTAAAAACATTTTAACATAATTATTTCGGAAATTATTTAAAGTTTAATTATATCATTTGTGTATATAAAGGCAGGAAAATGATTCCGTTTATATGATTTTTTTTTTATATAAAAATTATTGAAATTTTTTTATATGAATAATTTGATTGAAACTTTCAGTAATTTTTATTTGATAAAAAATAACCGAATATATGAGAATTATACAACTCGTTGCGACACTTATAAATCAATCAAAGATTTTCAAAAATCTCACTCATATAATTAAAAGCAACAGTTTTATATAATCAGTTTTGAGGCAGAAAGCTTGTTTATATGCCAATTGCCAATAGTCCCAAAGCTTTGTGAAATTAAAAGCTGTCAAGCTTTCAAATTAATGGAACGCCACAAAACTTAAAAAAAAAAGTTTATTTTTTTCATAGTTTAATATATACATAAATTTAGGCGATTTATAGAAAATTGTGAGCTTTTACATATAAAACGTATATATTATTTATCAAATAATAAATAAATATTACAAAAATAATTTGTTTCTATAATTTTTTCATAATATTTAAAGATTTTAGTTTGAGACTTAACCCTTTATAGTCCAATATAAAACACCGCATCTCTAATATGTTATAAATGTTTCTATATACTTTATATAAGAAATTTATTAAAGCTTCATCTCATAGGTATATAATTGCAACATCTATTATATAAGAAACCTAAATATTTTTTATTTTGTCTATGTGGCAAAAAATATCGCAGCTATATATGCATTCACCTTTTTTTTCTTTCAACAAAATAAATGAGGCATGGTTAAGATGATTTGCTATATATACGCAAGGTTTCCTTTCATCTTTTTTGCAGAAAAAAAAATGTTTAAATTTTCTTCTGTAAAAAAAGAAAATGAGTTTATATAGATCGTTTGTTTTCCATTTAATTTATGCAAAATATATAATATAGTTAAAGTTATGAAGATTTTTTAGCAACATTTTTTGTTTAAATAAGTTCAATGACACACGAGCTTTCATATTTAATAAGTTGTACAATCGCAAAAGAAGCTTTTTCTATTTCAATTTTCTATAACAGAGGCATTTAAAAGAAATAATTTTCTTTTCGCGAATATTAAAAGAAAATAGCCTAGGTGTCTATAATAAAGTAAAATAAAAAACGTATTCTATAACGTATATAGCAAACTTTTTTTTAAACAAAGTTAAATATAATTGTTCTATTATATAAAAAAAAAATATAACGAACAAACTTTGTCCAATTTATAAAAAATAAAATAAAAAAAAACATTTGCTTTCTTACTTCTATTTTGTTTAGTAATTTTTTCAGGAAAAAAAATTATTTAAAAACAAAATTACTTACATAATTTGGTTCATATTTTATAAAATAATTTTGAAAAAAAAGGAAAAAAATCGATTAAATTAATTTTTAGTCTTTAACGTGCTGCCAACTCGGCTACCGATCTTTTTTAGCAGGACATTCTCATTCATATTTCATATACAATTAAACATTAAAAAAATATGCCTATGGTAATCTAACAGGGTTTTCTTACACATTTCTGTAATAATAATAATTGTAACTGAGGTGTAAATTAGCCGAAAATTTGCGTGTAACTTCGCTATATAAAGCTCAATTTATATGATAAGTTTAAAATATATATCTTTGTATGACGTGTCAAATGGACTTTAACTAAAAACTATTTTTTTTATTTTATTAAAAAATAAAAATATTTTAAATGTAAATGATATGACGTGCTACTAACTCGGTTACCGATCTTTTTTGCGCAGGGCATTTGCATTAATATGAAATGGAACTTGAAAAATAAAATGTTTCTGGTAATCTAACAGCGTTTTCCTACACATTTTTGTAATAGTAATGAAAATGGTGAATTGTGACTGAGGTGTAGAGTAAAATTTGCGTGTAACTTCGCCATATAAAGAAAGCTCAATTTACAGTAAACGTTATAATTATACGTATATCTTTTTATGTGTCAGATGGACTTCAACAAACAATGTGTTTTGTAAAAATGTATTGTCGGACCTATACGTCCAGTCGTCGATAAATGTATTTAAGTTTTCATAAAAACACGGTAACTGAGATGAAGATTAGTGAAAAATTTGCGTGTAACTTCGCCATATAAAGCTTAATAATTCACAGTATACGTTATAATTATGTACGTATGTCTTCTTATATGTCAAATACAATTTAAATAAAAATATACGTTTTTTTTAATTTTTATTAATTTATTTTAATTAAAAAAAACAATAACTTTTAAAGTAATTGGTATGACGTGCTGCCAACTCGGCTACCGATCATTTTTTACGCAGGACAATTTTATTTGTACAAAAAAAAACAGAAATGAATTAGTTTCTGCCTTTCCGGCAATTTTACAGAATTCCCTTACATATTTCTTTAATAATAATGATTAATCGTTGATAACTGAGGACGTGTAGATTGAGCAAAAATTTGCGCATAACTTCGCCAAATTACGATAAATTACAAAAGACACATACGTGTAAACTAACTCATTTTATTTTCGTTAAATTATGTTTCATTAAAATCTTACATATCCTGTATACCTAGATTTACCATCATCTTGACACAAATATATAAATCAACGTTAACTCAAACATGAAGTTAATAAAATAATAAGTTAAGACATGGATAACGCACGGTGTGCGGTTATATAGAAAATCTATCAAGCATTAAAATGTCTCGCGATTTATTAAATTATGTTTTCTGTGTATAGAGGGTGTGCTTTTCAAAGCTTTAGAAACGATATTTGTTTGTATGTTTCGCATAATAATATACAAAATATAAAACAACATAATATTTTCTATAACAAATTTCTCTCCTGTGTTAATAATTAACATGTCTCGAATTTACTATATTATGTAACTTATGAATATGTTTAGAAACTTGAAGTTAAATTTAATATATTGTGTAAAATATACTCGTTTAAAATATTATATTCATTATAATTATTATATTACAAACCATTTTGAGATTATATAATATGAAATGCAGATGTTGTGTCATATACGCCTAATAAATCTGTCTTATTTCTAACATACAATATGCTATACACTTCCGCCATCAGTAACATATATGCCTAGTAAATATTTTAACAAAAACAACCGTATAGTAACCGAAAAACATTAAAAGCTACATTACATATACTACATAAAAGGTAACATCTTCCATATGACGTATTTTATATATTATATATATAAAGCTTAAAGCTTTAAAACGGGCATGAGCAAAACGTACTTTTCGTACGCTTCATTGTTCTTAGAAAATAAATATAATGACAAAATAAAACAACAAAATACACTTGAAAAAATTGGTTTCATGTGTCGTCTACTTGTTTTGTTTTGCTAGCGGTATAAATGTGCAGAGAACAAATATTTCAATTTGAAGTGTACCAATATATCGTCTATTCTCTCATCACATGTTTATACTAAAATATTTTGAGTTGCCGTCACAGTGATCACCTCTGCTTTAAACCAATGCGGACACGCTCATGAGTGCCTGTACGGGCAAAACCAATACTACCACCGTTTTTTTAATCGAACGAATATAAATAGAATGATAAAATTCAGTTTTGCTAGCAGTATAAATGTACAGAGAATAAATATTTTAATTTGAAGTGTACCAATATATCGTCTATTCTCTCTCTCTTCACTCGTTTATACTAAATTTAATAGAGTCGCCGTCACTGTGATCACCTCTGTTTTAGTATACATATTTTTTTAGGTTAACAAATTTACAGTTTTTTCGAAATTTTCTTCACACTATTTGTAAACCAAAAAACAAAATATGTATTTAAATAGCCTAGAAAATTTTGATATTCCACTAGAAGTACCTATAGTCGCATTTAGATAATGGGCGTTTTGTAAATTACTTTTGAAATATATATAAGTAAATATTTCAAGTTTATTATATTTAATGGGGTTGTTGTTTTGAAATTACTTATCCCCTCATCCTAACAAGTACACATAAATATAGGTACAAGTTTATGAGATGCAATTGACAAAAACTATCCACTCACTTATGGTTTTCACAAAATTTTATAGTAAATATAGAATATATGGCTTAACTTACTATACTATCTGGTTAGACAATGCGGTATTGTATTTAGTGCTTACATATTTTATTCATTGTATAATATATAAGATATAGGGTAAGGTACCCCATAATCTATATACAATACATTTTCTCTGTATAGAATATTAGAAACATGTGGTACATTCGCTATATTATATAATAATAATATTGAATAAAACTAAAGTTTCGTGCTTACCTATTTTACTAATTTTATGAATATAAAACTTTCTTCCAAAAATATTTGTCACAAAATATGCGATAAATATAAAACATGTTTCACCAGTGGCACCCACATTGTCGGGAATCGGGATAGAATTATGCGATATATGTACCTTAATTAAAGTCTGCTTTTATTTTTAATTTATATCTTTTGACAAAGAAACAGAATTCCATATCCGAAGGTTAAGGGGTCCAGGGGTTCAGGGAGTTCTGCAATTCAGAGGTTCAGGGGTTCAGGGGATCAAGGGATCAGATGGTATGGTGTCCATTGATTTAGGTTTTCAAGTGCTCAAGAATTCAGGAGTTCAGAATTCATGACTTCAGAAGTTTAAAGGCTCATGAGTTTAGGTGTTTAAATAACCAGGTATTTAAAGGTTCAGGGAATCAGAAACTCAGGTGCTCAGATAATTAGGTGTTACCGGATTTAGGGATTCGCCTTTGATATGGCGGTCAATGAAAACCATGGTATCAGATAGAAAAAAAGGTAAAATGGTCCCTATGATCCCTCACTTTGGAGTAAAAGACACGATGATGAATTTTGGGATTCAGTTGTTCAGGAGTTCATAAGTTCAGAGTTTCAGGGGTTTAGGTATTCAGACGTTCAGACGTTCAGGTGTTCAGATGTTTAGGTGTTCAGGAATAATGAAGTTCAGAGGTTGAGATGCTTAGATATTCAGATGTTTAGGAATTTAGAGATTCAGGTATTCATGCGTTGTTCAGTTGTTCCGATTTTCTGAAGTTCAAGTCCTCAGAAGTTTAAGTATTCAAATGTGTTGATGTTCAAGAAATTAGAAGTTTGTGTATTCAGAGCCTTTTTTATACAGGTATTTAGGCATTCAAGCGTTTAGGGGTTCATTATGGTTCAGTTATTTAATTATTCACATATTAACGTGTTAAGGGGTTTTGATGTTTAAGTATTCAGGTGTTCAGAAGCAATATTTTTCAGAAGGTTCAGGAATTCTGGAGTTAAGCTGTTTAAGTCAGGGTTTTCAGGGGTTGGGAAATCCATGGTTTATGTATTCAGGGGCTTAGGAGTCATATGTTTAGAAGTTCAAATAATAAGGTGTTCACGAATTCGGGTGTTGATGAATTCAAGTATTCAGGTGTTCAGTTTAGAGGGGAGATGTTCAGGAGTTAAGATTCTAAGGTGTTTACATATTCAGAGGTTGATGATTTTAGATATTCAGATATTCAGAAATTTAGGATTTGAAGTGTTTCTGAGTTTGGGGTTCCGGGTTCAGATGATCAACAGTACAGATGTAAAGATGTTCAGAAACTCAAGCGTTCGGCGGTTGAAGTGTTTAGGTTTATTCACATATTCATTTATTCAGGTGTTCTAGTGTTCAGAAGTTAAGGGGTTTAGTTGTTTAGTTGTTTAAGCGTTCAGATATTCAATTTTTCAGTTATTATTTAGAAGTTTCAGGAATTAAAGGGCTCAGAAGTGTAGGTGTTTAAAAGTCCATATCTGTTCAGGGGTTAAAAGGTTTAGGTGTTTAGATCTTCAGGTGTTTAGGAGAACAAAATTTCGGAGAATTTAAGAATTTAAGGGTTCAGGTGTTGAGGTGTTTAGGTCTTCAAGTGCTTAGAAATTCAGTAGTTCAAGAGAGATTTAGGGATTCAGATGTTCAGGAATTAAGGAGTTCAAATTTTAAGAGATTTAGGGATTCAGATGTTCAGGAGCTTTGAACTATAGAAGATTAAAATGTTTAGGAAATCCTCAGGTATTCAAGTGTGTAGGAATTCATTTGTTTAGATTTTCAAGTTTTCAGGGGTTAGTGTTTTAGATATTCATGTGTTCAAGAATTTAAGGGTTCAGGGGCTCGGGTGTTTAGGTGTTTAGTGGTTCTAATGTTCATGCGTTTATTGTGTTAAAACGGTCGAAGCTTTAAAATCCCAAAAAATGTATAGCAATTTTCGGTGATATTTTTTGTTCTTGTAAAATATTAAACTAATAAGCAATATATAAGGAAGAAACCTTCATTGAAACAATAAACTTGACTTTTCTTATTTTATCATGAACAGTCGCATAGTGAAATTTATGAAAAATTTAACCAAATTTCTATTGTATATATAGACACTAAATTTAAAGCGATACACAAATTATTTCAAATTGCGTCTTTAGATTTTATATTTATGCGCGCGGTTCAGTGAAAAATAATTTAATGTTTTTCTTTGTTCTATATGGGATATGGCGGGAAACGCGATAGGAACAAAGAAAATTTCTTATATATAATAAATTATAATATAGGTATATAGGTATATATCTATTATATATATAATGTCATTAAGATATTTACTTGCGGCAGATATTATATAGTACATTTTTTATGACCCATAAAACAAATTTATCTTCATTTCATCATGTTTTATGCCATAAAGATTCGCGTATGGTATATTGTATATTGAGCTTCTAAATTCATTGGAGGTTTCTGTGTTGTTTTGTTATGTGCTTTTCCCCTATTTAGGGAAAACTGTTAATCGATAATTTACATAGTGTATGGGTATAGATATAATGACATTACAAAATTTTATTATGTATAAAGTGGTATAAAGCACAAAACCTTTGTTTCATTATGTGGTTCGTATTATGTATATTCCAAATTTAAAATGACCATAATTTAAGTGCGGTTTCTATATATTTGTTTCAAATCACAAATGAATAAGAAAATGAAAATAATTATGTGGTATTTTTGCTAAAATTGTTATGAGTGTATAAGTATATTTATTTAACAAAAAAAAATCAATCGATTACTTTGACATCAACTGTCTAATGATGTTGTGTTTGCAGCATTTTCTTTAACTAATTTCACTGCACACGCAACATCAACGCTTTGTTTGTTTTGCTGTAACTACAATCGTATGTTGGTTAGTGTCGTTAGTTTCGTAGTATAAATTTAGTATAGCTCTCTCAATATATCATAACATATAAGTAGGTATTTGCATACGCTTTAATAAATCGCTTCTAAATTTATTGAAAATAAATTTTCTTTTATGTTAAATATAAAACTATAGAGATTGTACTATATTGTGCTCATCAAAATTTTGGCTTAATTTCTGTATGTCTATATAATTTCGAGAAATAAACAAATTCAGCAGCAAATTTATGAATTCATTTATTGCGATAAATGTTCATTTAATAAAATAATCGATATAATTCATTATTGTTAGATATACCTTCAAAAGTGCATACCGTATGCTTGCTTAAAATATCCACAATATAATATTAATAATTGCAATAAATTCCCATTTGAATAATAAAATATTATTAAATAAGTATACCTACCCAAAATCTAATCTATACAAAGTCATTGCAAATCGCAAAATTTATTACCGAATTGTTGGCCATATTCTCAAACAGAATTCTGCCTCAACAATGAAATCAAGGTCATTCAAATTAGGAAAATAAAATCGTATGCCAAATTTTCAACAGCTACTACTGGTTATCATTATACTGTGTACTTACCTGTATACTTAATAATATCGAAATGCGAAACCTTATATAGAACACTAATAATAATTACTCGACATTGATTTAGCTATAACTTGCAAATGTAAATATAGAACACGGACTGTACATTTTTTTTACTAATTTACTTAAATTTACTGAAAATCAGACCAGACTACTAGATTTTTTCGAAACAAATTATTTTTTACGTTTCAAGTGTTCAGTCGTTTGGTTAGGATTTTTTGTGGGTACAATGTACATAGTCTAAAATCTAAGCTCACTAATCACCAAAAATATGGCCAGTGCAAGACATGAATGTGCTCGAATTTCCATACACTTTAGACTTTACATTGAAGCGGGTATAATGAGTTGAGCTACCGAACTAATGCGCTGACAAAATTGCCTATATTTTGGCGATAAAAATTTTATTCACATCGATCTTTTATGAAAATGTAAAATCGCTATATAGAGTCATTCACATATAATTTATATAAATATCAATGATATTATATAGGTAAAATTGCATTAGTATTGTTAAATTCTTTATACTCGATGTCCGTTTTGAATAAATAAATAAAAATTTAAATTGAATTTGACTTAAAAATCTAAAACCTTTTATTTTTTCCAATTTTACAGAACAATGGTGCCCAACAATTGGCTTCCGAAGCAACCGTTTACATTATGTTGGAAGATGTCAACGATGAAATTCCATTGTTTACGGAACGTGAACAGGAAACAGTGTTGGAAGGTGAACCGATCGGTACAAAGGTGACACAAGTTAATGCAATCGATAAGGACGGTACTTTTCCGAATAATCAAGTAAGTTGTAAAATTTAAATTAATTTATGAAAACATGTTTGCGGTAAAAAATACCAATTAATTAATTTATTTATTTTATTTATTTAGTTGAATATCAGAATTGTCTCTATATTAACAAATCAGCGATTATTATTATGAAATTCCTTAAATTTAATTTCACTTATATATAATCGAAATTTATCGGGTTTTTCACCGAAGTTGAAAAGATATAATTTTATGCTAATTTGCAATAAACAATTAAAAATGTTTAATTGTTGCGAAAACAATATTGAAATTGGATAAAGAAGAAGAGCGAATATATTGTTCTTGCCGGTATAAAGCTCAAAATAGTGGCACGCCTCCAATAATATATAGATCCAATTTTAAATTATATAATAAGTTTACTACCAATAATATATTATTATATGTGATATAGCAGTCAGTGGCGAAGCGTTTTATTTTTATTAATAACTTGGATTTCTATAACCACACTTTAAAATAATTTTACTCCTCAATTTATTGATTTTGAAAGAAAAAAAAGTAGTCTCAGAGTGAAAATATATTCCTCTTTTTTTGAAAAAATTTCAATCAATATTACGCTTAAATCGTTTGAGTGAAAAATATTTAAATCAAAAATAATTTTTTTTTCGTTCAAAGCTGACTATATAGATCTATCAAATAGATTGAAATTAACTCAAATATTTGGACAAAAATCCATAGTTACTTGAAGTAACTATATGGATTACTTAAAAGTAAAGTCGAAAAAAGTAAAATAAACTAATTTTGAGTGAATTTTATTATTGCATTTTTTTAGAATATTTTGTTTTTAGTTAGCTCAATAAAATTTTTGTCAAAATAAGAATATTTTAAGTATATTTATTTACTCAAGAAATTAAGTAAAATTTTGGTAAAAAATGTATCTATTGTTTAATCATTATTCATTATGATGTTATCAGGTTATCACTCAAAATTGACTGTTTTCACTCAAAGTTGAGTTTAATTGTGTAATTCTTTTTAAATTAAGACAAAATTAATATTGCGGATTTTTTATGATATTTTAATAAAAAAAATTAATAAAAAAACTTACTTTTTTGTGTAAAACAATATTTAGTTCCAAAAGTCACCATTGAGGCGCCACTTTGGTTATTTTTATACTAAACATAAATTTATTAGAATAATTATAATTTAAAAAGCAATATAATTTAAGAAATTTTTATTTTTTTATAAAGTTTTTGACAAAAACAAAAATAAAATTTTCAGTGAAACCTAATTTTTCCGATAACCAGCTTCGCCACTGAATTCATACTTTATTATAATATATAAGTACAAGGAATGCAAATATATTTGTATAAATTGTAATGGCAATTTAAATTCCGAAATTCAATTTAACTTAATTGGAATATCTCTCTGAATGAATTCATTTAACTTTTCGGTATAGTTTTGCGATTATTATATGTATAGCTGAGCTGTACTACAAGTTTAAAATAATTTTCATTGATATTGTGTAAAGAATTACATATTATAATATGGTTGATGGTTTCGTAGATATACGACAAAATTGGTGATACATGTAATCTTGTTATATAAGTATTATTATTATTAGAACTTTAAATATAGATTGAAGTAAAGATTTTGGATGCACTCTCTTGTATCACATTTCCATATAATATTTTAATCTAAACTCAAATAAATAATATTTTAGTCTTTGTTTCAACTCTCAATCAACCTTATCATCGAGTTTTTATTTTATCATACAAATAATTTATATCTTTGAAATAAATTTCTATATATACAATTTTATGGATATTTTGCAGAATTTAAGCTTTTATAAAACATTTCAAAGGATAGGGTTGTACAGAAAAAAAAATCCACTTTTTCTTATTTTATATATGTTAGAAAACCCAAAAAGAAGTAAAATCTCCAAGTATCACTTTTTATTTTAACGGCCAGAAATATAATTATTCAAATTATAAGTATTTACATTTTTGAAAATGTCCCGGATCCATTTTATGCCTGGTGGGATCAATTTACTACATTTTATCATTGTGAACGACGTAAAAAATCAAAAACAAAAAAAATTTTATGTAATTTATTCTTTAATAAAATATATTCACAATAGAGTATAAATCCCGGCAGGAAAAAAATTTCACACTGTCCTGCAATCTAGTTCGTTGTATTCAGAAAAATATGGGTTTACAACTCTATTGGCCACTCGCTTTTAAACTAACTAACCCAAACATAAAGACTCGCTAGTTCCAACTAATCAGAAAAATCTGCTATGTTGGCCACTCGCGCTAAAATTTTATAATTTCTTACAGTGAAGTTAGTGTCATATTGATGTAATTGAGTAATTTAGTTTACCAAAATTATTCACAATAACGTAAACTTCCCAGTGAATAAATGTAGGAAAAAAAACTGTGAAAATATATTAAATATATCAAATTCGATACAGTGAAATAGTGCTGAAATGTGCTAGAATTGTTTTCATAAAGGGCCAAAAAGGGCAAAGCCCTTTACTTCAAAAATTGGGGGCTAAACGAAGTTGAAAAGGTCTAAATTGGCAACACTGATCTAATTTCATAAAATTCTCGCTTTTGGAAGGTGAATTTTAAAGAAAATATCAAGATTGGCTCAAGATGACCTAATTTTTTTATAAAATTGCATTAAAAACACGTTAATTTAAATTCGTTTTACTTATTAAACAGCAAATTTGTTTAAATATGATTTTTATCTGTTTTAATAATAATTTAATGTTGATTGATTCTTATTCGGAGTTTGTTGAATATATGATGGCCGCATGAAAGTGGATGCTCCCTATTCAAAAAATCCACTATTCGTCACTGAATAACATAATTAAAGAATTAAAATAAAGCTTTCTGAATGCATATTCTGAAAATTCTTTTTAATGTATTTTTAACATTTATGGTTGAATATAAAATAATATAGTAAAATTGGTCATAAAGAACTATATTATATTTATTTCATTGGCTTTTATTAAATATATAATAATTTAATCGACGTTTTTCAAAATGCACGATTATTATTATTTTATTTTAAAATTTTACCAAATAATATTGTTTAAAAAAATATAAGAAATTATTAAACTAATCTATATTCTTCTTTTTAATCTATAAACGATGTAATAATGTCTTGTTTAAGAATTTATATACAACATTATTTGGTACAAAAAGTAAACATTATTTTGAAATAATATTTCACAACATTGATTGATTTTCAATGCAAATTAAATAAATTGTAAATTGTATTTACTATTCATACAACACACAGTTCATTGAAAAGTGAAGAATATTGTATTGAATATTGCCACAGTTTATTGGATAATAATTTCCATAAAATGCGTTGGTGAATGTCACTGGCACGTATCGTATATATAATATGCAAAACTTTATATATTTTATATATAAAGTAACTTTTTAGGCCAATAATTTGTATAAATGAACTTATACGAGTATATAATATAATATGTACCTATATACTAAATATAATATATATATATAATGTGGAAACTTTTATAAATAAATTTATTAAAATAAATTTAATATTGAAATTTCAAGAATAGTTTATTCGATTTTGTTCAATCGTTTTTTTTTTCGTTCGTAAATAATTTACCTTACGAATTTATTCTTAGATATTCCAGTATACCAGCCCTAATTTAAATAATAGTTTATATAAATTATGTTTAATTCCTATATTCTGTTAATTAATTATTATTATTTACCGACCCCACGAAAATATAAATTTAAAAAAAATTTATACTCAGAATAGGCACAAAATTAATTTTTTGGATGTTTCTTCTTATCTTCTATAATATATAAGTATAGAAATCATAAGATCTAGAATATTCAAAAAAATATGTGTTTCTATTTAAAATTAACCCTTTAACCGTCTCTTCCCAAAATCCTCATTTTGTATCAACTTGACGAATTGTCATATTATAAATTATTCACTATGAATTTATAATATTCATATCTTTATAATACATTTTTTTTACATTTTCGTCACTTTGTATGATATGAGCAATAACTTTTCATCATACAACATAAATAAATTATGATGCAAGTCGGATGTTTTTTATCTTGTTTTGTAATATCAAACAATATTTTTATAGGTTTATTTTGTTTTTGTACATCACAGTTTATAATAAATGACACAAATTATAATTTAATAATTATTACCCGGCAGTTATGAAATTACAATGTATTATAACCACACATTTTATTAACAAAAATTATTAGAATTTCTATTCTTAGTTATAATTTTGTATACATTTTTACCTTTCTTGTAGGAAATATTAATAGCATAGCTGATTTAATATTTTTCTATGTAATGTTATAAACTTATAACTTATAATATTTTGACTCATAAAAAAATTAATTGTTTATGTTAAGATTTTGTTATAAATTTTTGTATAGTCATTGAATTACGGATACGTATAGTTATAAGAAAAACTGTACTATATTTTCGTATCAAGTTTTGTGGTTTCTGTTTATTTCTGTTATATACTTCAATATTTCATATAGAACAATGGAACCATAGAACTATTAATAAGTTATATATAAAAAAATATTCATGTCTTGATAAAAATAAAATCATATAACAAAAATTATTATATAATATATATTTTGAGACCTACAAATAAAATCGTATAGATGAATTTATAATCTATAAATTCGATTGAAACAATAGGAAATTATTATTGTCAATTTATAAAATACAGAAATAAATCAAAAAGCATTTTGAAAAGCTCCCAATAAATTCTACTTAAAATACATAATTTATATCTTTAGCTTTTATTCCAAATTTAGATTATTATTATATACTTAAAAAAGATTGTTAACAATTATTTATTTATTTTAACTTTTTAACAACAGAAAATCTGGTTCTTGGGTTCTTATCTTTGTAAAACCACATATCACAGGTATACGATATTTAAATTAAATTTAAAAAATAAAAATAAAATATTTTTTAACCTTCACAAAATTTGTATAATTCAATTTAAAATGTGTTGCGGTTGTTTTTCACAAATAAAAAATAAATAAAATAAAACCAAAATGTATGCACACACAATGTTTCAGTAATAAATTATTCTATATACAAAATCACAACGTTACAGTGCGTTAAAAAAATTCTATATAGTGAACGTCCGTGTTCAGCGAAGGTTCGACAATGACTTATTCCATAAATTGTAAAAACACGTTTAATATATTCGAACAGAAAACTATTTTTTCGCGATATTTTCCTTTGAAGAACAGAAAAATCAAAACAACAACAAAGAAAAAAAAATCACAAATCACTGTGCAGCGCAAGTTGCGTCTATCCGAGACTGGTTCTTAATAGTTATATTATATATATGATACAGTATAGATATACTTGCTAATTTATATCAGCTTTATATAATATAAACATATCGAACTCACTTTTTATATATACTAGTGAAAAGCTCTTCAAATTAAAGAACGGACATTTGTATAAAAAAATATCTACCACCAGATTGCAATGCCAACAAATCGATGTTTAATGTTGAGGTTAGACGTTGACTTTTTCAATTTATCAAGAAAAAAAGAAAGAGATAGATAATATAAAATGGGTGTGGTGTTACACAGAGTTGATAAACAGAGGATAGTCTGGCCACTGATGATGTTATAGAACTGAAACTAAACTCG
>JANSTW010013118.1:0-15823 GCA_027564275.1 Diadocidia ferruginosa | reverse complement strand
AAAAATAAATTATATATTTTTTTATTTATTTTAATATTTAATTTTTTTGAATTTTGTAGCTTTTAATTTTTTCACGATTTTATTTTTATATTTTTTTTTTATTAAATCACAGCGATGAGTTGTATAATTTTTTTTAGAACTTTACTAAAACTATTTTTTAATTTAAAATTAATTAAAAAACTTGTAAAATATTTAAAAAGAAGTTTCACAAGAGTACAATTATTCGTATTCCATTTTTTTAAATGCTTTAATCACTTGCTATCATTTTTTATTTTTATTGAATAAACTTAAATAAATACAAAATTGTCTGCTACAATGGCCGTAAATTAAATTAAAAACAATAAAACAAAAATATTCCTAAAATATAAAATAAAAAATATTGTGCATGTTATAATTTATATATAATAATAATTGTTAACTACTTATATTCCAATTTAACAAAAACAAAAAAACTACCAATTCCAAATTTCTTAAAATGAAAAACTAAAATTCCTTTTTAAGCAATAAAATGTCCGTTTAAAAAAATAATATGAGTCAAGACGAGCGAGATTTATATCAATAAAAATTGAGACTCATTTTGCAATAAGTTGCTTAAAATTAAATTTCCATTTTTTTACCAATCTTTTTTACGCTATTTTTTTAACCGTTGTTTTTTATTCAATTTAAGAAATTGCTAATAATATATAATTGAAAAAGTCTAATATGATGTGCCTTAAAAAATCAAATGATGATGATCAATCATAATTAGAAATGAAAACATAAAACGTCCCTTTTTTCTAGGCAAAATTTTTACAAATTGGCAAAAAAAAAATTGTTTATATAAATTAGATAAAACGAAATTATTTTCTAAATTAAGATTTAATTATAAGATAAACCAAAAAAGCAAAAAACAATCATTAAAAATTACAAAAAAAAATTATTCAGTGGCGAAGCTTCAGGTCATAAGGAAATAAGTTCGTCTGATATTCAGTATAATTGATACTGATTTCAAATTTTATAGAGATAGCTTTGGCTTTTATGAGTTTTTAGGTTTTGGGATAAATCCGACGTTTAGTACAAGTTTATCGGGTAATATTGACAGCTAGTTTTATTTCGTCGTCGACGTATTTATTGTAAAAAATCTAGCACCTGTGACGTCAGAAAAAAATGTGGTAGCGCAATATTTTACCTGATATTTATACTACCATCGGATAAACCCAATCCTATATAATTATACTGGATATCACACGAATTCCATCTTAGCATTTCATAAAGAAATAATTATGTGAATTAAAAAAAATAAAAGAAAAGCAAAAAAAAAAAAATTTACGCTGTTACTAGGGTTGTATTTCGGGAGTATTTTACTCCTTTGGACTTGCTTGTACACATTACTCCTTAATACGCAAATCAAGAACATTTTGTATGAAAATGTACTCCTTTGCTATATTGGCTAATAATTATTTTTGATTTTGACACATTTAGCGTTACTGTATGTGTTTTTTTGGTATAATTTTACAAAAATTTCGCTGCGAAGCAATTTTAGCTCATTGCTGTCAATAGTCATAAAGCTATAGACATAATAAATCAAAAAATAAATATTTGTCTACCGTATTTATTTCGAAAAACTTAAAAGTATATCGAACAAGCGATCGTCGTGACAGAGGTTTAATAAAAGTAATCGAAAAGAACGACGCAACGTTACTTTACGCAATGAGAATTCAATTTTCAATACCATTTGAAAACCGGGACGTAGGTCCGAAACAGTATAATTTTTTCAGCTTATGTGTTATAAACGGTTATGTCTATAAGTACTTATTACTTCGTTCTGTTATCATTGAGTAATTAAATCTTTGCAACGGCAAGATAAAATGTCTCAAAAGTTGATAATGAATACGAACTGAAACCGTTTATATTTTGTTTTTAGTGCAAAACATTCAAAAATTAAAGCTATAAACATAAGAGCCATTTTTAAAATGTACTCCCGAAGCTTCGGAAATATCTGGCAACCCCAGCTGTTACCCAATTGTAATAGAACGTAAATACTAAATAAAAAATTGTATGGAAATATTAAAAAAAAACGGTCAAATTAGTTTCAAATTCATAAATATTTATTGACGTTTCGCCTAATATACAGACATCATCAGATAATTAATACCAAAATAATATCACAATGAAAAAGCATCAAAATTTTATAAGTTTTGTTCTTCAACATAATTATCTCTATGATTAGAGATGCTTTGTATATATTAACCTAGAAGTACTAGAAGAAAGGGTCGCGACAATAAATTATTTTCATAGTAAAAAGAGAAGTACTACTTGGGGCTTATTTTCGTGATGATTTTTTCCTATACGTTTTGCCGTATAAAACAAAAATTTACCTAAAATTGTTGTTTGTGTACAAAATTGCGTATTGTCGCGACTCTTTATTCTAGTACTTCTATATAAATATAGTTCGCCACTGATAATATCACATAAAATAAGTTCACTTAAAAGCAATCATGGAAATTTGTGCAAATTAAATCTAATTTCATTAAAATAAATTAAATGAATAACTTGTTAGTACAGCTCCTATGTGCGTTACTTGCGAACAGTGTAAAATTGTTTGAAAAGTGACACTGTATAGCGACTTGTATAGTTATGTAGCCCAGATCCTTTCGACAATTGCTTAGTGATTTTTCACATTTTTTGACAATCATGTTCATGAAAGTATCTATAAATTTTACTTATATATTTTTACTAAGATTAACTTTGCGCTCACAATGAAAAGTGTTTAGTTTTTAGTTAAAATCAAAGTTCACTTCTGTCAAACTAAAAACTTTCGATTGTGCGTGGCCACGGATCTAAAAATATTTAAAATTTCGTTGTGCGAGCTTATACCTATGCGGTATAATAATTAAAAACTTAAAACTGAATAAAATATTTCATTGTGAGAGCAAGGTAACTTATATAATTTTGCATTGTTAAGTAATTGTTAAGTGTGTATGCAAGAACGTACATAAATCAATTATTTACTTGTTTGACGATATCTATCTATGTAAGTCGCTTGTAAAAGTAGCAAAAAAAATTTACACTGACTTACATATTTGTGGCACGTTGAACGTGCGATATTTTGTTCTTCCAATTTAAATTTAAAAAAAAATAACCAAATTAAACATAAACCAATAACACACATACATTAAGAAACGTCATATTACATTTTCTACATTACAAATTTAATGCAAAAAAAACAATTACCAATGTCTCGATTAAATTTCCCAGAAGACATATAAATCAATAAATTATAATCCTAACTAACCCCTTAAAAACTATATATTGATTAAAAAATATATCTTTAACATCACTTTTATACTACCACCCCATTTACCCCTCATTCTATATAATATTTAAACAAATAATTTATACGAAAAAAGTCAATTTTTTTTAATTGTTAAATTAAATTTAAAAGAAAAACACACACACACATATAGTTAAACCTTAAAAAATTATATAATATAATAGAAATTAGAAGTAAATAAAAAATTATTCAATTAAAAGTTGTCGTAAAAATAACGCAACAACACATAAAAAACAAGATAAGTAAAATTTGTTAATATAATTCTTTGTTTTAAAAAAATATTTTAAATTTATTTTATTTATAAATGAAACCATAATAAGCAAGCGAATAATTTATATAAAAAGATAGAAAAAAACATTTAAAATTAAAAAGAAATATTTTTTTTTTATTGAGTTGTAAGAAAATGTTCTTATACTCTTATTATGGTATAAGTAAGGCTGTGAAGTCGAAGTCGTTCATGTTTGGCCGGAGTCGGAATCGTAAAAAAAACTAACGACTCCGACTCCTACTCCTTTGTATTAAATAATGGTATTTGAAAGCATTTTTAGACCAACAGGAGTTGACTAAACGTGATTGCTTAGAAACACAAAGAAGTGAAGAAGAGTTAATGTCTGATTTGGTGAGTTTTAGGGACACTTTTTTGAAGGGTAATTCCAAAAATTTGGCCCTAAAACTCGCAGAAACTCTGACAAAGAAAAATTAAAAAACTCAAATATATTAATTTTTTAAGCTAAATCAACATATAATTTAATTCACTGCCTTAATTATGCTAAAATTCGCAGCATATTTAGAAATAAAAATTATAAGCTAAATAAAAATAGTTTGTTCTTAACCAAAGCATGGCGTCGATAAAATCCTGTTTCTTCGACGCTCTCATATCTGATTTAAGAATACGAAGAGCACAACATCGTCTTTCCTTGAGACCAACATTTTTATTTTATAATTTTTATTTTTAAATATGCTGTGAATTTTAGTATAATAAGCCTGGAACCACACAATAATTGTATAATATTGTTGCGGAAAGAAATTTAAAAGAAAAATGGTTTTCAGGCGAGTTAGTGTTACTATTTTTAAACACAACAACTAATCCTGGAAAGCAGCCATGTTTCTTTACGATACTAAAAATTTCCTCGCGATCAATTTCGCTCTAATAAACCGATTATTATTAGGTTACCACTAAGCATTTACATTAAATGCATGGCTAGTTGTATAGGGATGTTAGAATTAGGGAATCTGGAAACTTGTCTGATAGCCTCTATGGACACAGCAGTATTCTTTCACTAGTTAACAATATTTCTAATACTAGGACAACATCCAATATTAGAACTGAACAAAAATTTTCACATTAAATTTCCAACCAGAAACCAGTGGACCATGAGTGACTTAGTGATTTTTACTGACGGTTTAAAGATGGATTGTGAAGTTGTTTCCGGTTTTTTCTGTGTAGTAGCCTACATATCAGAATTAATTAGGCTTCTAAACAGAGCGAGCGTCTTTCAATCTGTAGTTCTTGATATTTTTATTTTATTTATTTGTTAATGAACTTTATAATAGACATTAAAAAAAACAATACCACTATAATGATGCATATTGAAAACTTTGTAAACTTCTGTTAAATGATAAAGGCTTTTCTTCAAAAATAACTAAAGATTGCTCATTGATCTGATAGCACTTCGAAATTGACAGCGACCATAAGTAAAATCAATACGTTGATTTTCGAATAAAAACTGCGCTGAACTGCAGTATAGCGAATATGCTCCAATAGGACCCCACCTCTTCTATCCTGTAAAGGATCATTCCCCGACCAAATTATACTGCGACTTTTGGGGGAGGTTAAAGTTTGTATACAAAAGTTAAAATGCAATATTATGATGTCACTCCTATACAGAATGTAAGAGTACGCAAATTAAAATTTTTTGTTGTGTAAACCTTTTATTGTGTCAGTAGGACCACAAGTCCGTTGGCAAATAAAATAAAATAAAATAAAAACTTATGAGGGTAGCCCCCATATTTCAAAATGGGGGGAGCTTATCGCCGTTTGCATGAAAATTATCAAAAATACATTTCTATATAGGTTGTGTGTATTCAAATGAAAGATCTTGACAAGAGCTACAATTTTAGTTCTAAGGGTTTTAGTCTATCGGTCCGCCTTCTGTTCGCAGACAGGCAAATAAAATATTCCTTCTAAGAAATCATTTAACTCCTCCTAGAGGCTGATAAGAGAACGATGGACTATAGTTTTATGAACTAAAGTTGTAGCTCTTGTCAAGACCTTTTATTTGAACACACACAACCCCTATAAATATTTATATTTCAATATTTTTCATACACAAATTTAGCCCCTCTTGTTTTGAAAGGGGGGGAGGGGGAGATCCCTATTAAGTTCACACTACAAAATTTTTTAATAATTCTGTGTAGGTGTGAAATCACAATATTTTATATCTTTTGCATACATAAGTTTCACGAGTAATAGAAAGTGAAGCTCACATGTTCAGTATAGCAATTGTCATAAAGGTTCAAGTTGCTATCCTTGCTCTAAGCTCTTCGAATATATCTTCTAAACTGGTTAAGCAATTTATTGAAGAACTTAAAATTATTCGCAGTCTTTATTATGTATAACATTACTCTGGTTTTGGTTCCTGGTCATAGCTGTATTGCTGGTCTTGCCGTAAAACTGGCCAGACTTGGCTCATTCCTAGATAGTGATCCAACTTAGAAAGTTCAAGCTTCCTTAAACTTAATAAAGGAACGCATTAAATAACATTTCTTATAATTAGCGGACTTGAAGTGGAATAGAACTATCTCTTGTCGTAGGGCCAGAAAGGCCTGACCTTCCTACAACTAAAACAGAGTAGACGCACTTGTGTATCTGTCTCTTTTGAACATTTCCAGACTTGTTGCGATTCTCTTTGAACACTGGACCTCCAACGTCCATGCGGCCAGATTGTGCATTCCACACAAGGTGCTTTATCGCAACTGTTATGCTGTGGATAAAGGGCAAGACTTATTTTCCTAAGAAAATTCGTACTTTGTAGCTCAGTTAGCTGTTACGGAGATCAGAGAACTCCTGCGTTGTCTCAATTCCAAAAGTTGGATCTAATTTCTTACAATTTTAATTGGTTTACAAGGTTTTCGTTGGTATGGTATCAAAATTCAAAACGGAGGTTTTTGCTAATTTTGGTCTAGCTGGTTTTCCTGGACAGCTGCCACTACAACCAACCAACCAAGAACCAATATAGACGAGTGACAATTCATAAAAAAATATTTAAATGTTGTTACCTATAATACGTATGACCACATAGCAAAGGAATTTTTTCCACAGATTTTAATGGAAAAAATTAACTGATTGAACTGCATTATATAGCCATCGCAGTGCTTTGACAATATTCTCTAACGATTTCTAATCGAATTCTAATGATTCTAGAAATAGTCAGGAAAAGTCGTGGATTATGACAACGAACTATATATATTCTGATATAGTCTAGGCTTGAGCGAGAAATTTAATAGCAAAATTGGTTGAAATAATAGATGTTCCATAGAGAAACATGGCTGATATTCCGGCAGGTTAGTTTCGCTAACTTAAAAGTGGCTACACCAACACGGCTAAAAATCAGCCTCGTTTTAAATATTTTATTTAAATTATAAAAATTATCTATGTAGATGTACCTAATAAACTTCGTTCAGTGAAGATTTATCTTTTTCAAGTTGATTATAAAATCCAAGTAGTTCAAAACCATTTTTATGTTTAATAAATATTTTTCAAGATTTGTGGAAAAAAAGTCTCAAACCATGACTGACAACAGTCATAATAAAGTAGTTGATAATTTAAAGTCCATCCAGTCTAACGGATCAGTTTCAAAAATTTCTAATTTATCAAGTGTCAATCAAAGTAAATCTGTTTCAAAAGCCCCGTTACAAAAATTAGCAAATAATTCTAAATTCAAAACCTCAACAAGTCAAATTGATCAATTAAATTTGAATGGTACGTATTACCGGCTACCGGTAATCTTAATTCTTACTTAACTTTTACAGGTGTAAAATTGTTTTCAAATCTATTACCCTAAAACTAACTAAAACTCATATGAATTCCTCTCGCCATTGCGCCTAGTTAAACGTTTCTAAATAATTTAAAAAACAGACCATTCTCCCTCTCTGCAGTATCCCCCATTGTGGACAAATTTAGCTACAGTTCATTTTATTTAAATACTTTCAGATTTAAAAAATCAAAAAGCCAAACACGAACAAGATCAACAAAATCAACTCTTAAAAGACGAACAACTATTAGTGGCAAAAATTCGTGATTATGACAATCAAACAACTCGGCTAAATGCTTCGAAGCTACGAAATCAAATTTTAACAACTGAATTGCGTGAATCAAAAACGAAAATCAGAAAATTAACGGACAGTTTGAAGCAACGAAAACTGCAATATCACGATGATTTGACCGGATTGAATGTATGGGTTTACAGAACTATAGTCGTTTATTATTTCTACATAAACTTATCTGTAATTCCAGCAAAAATTGAACCAACAACTCAAAGATAGTGCCATACAAATGGCTTCATTGTCCGAAACACTTTCAGAGTTAAACATTGAGTATGAAAAAATCAACGAGAAAAATGCCAATTATTTACAACAACTTGAAGAAAAAGAAAGTTTAATTGAAACATTGTGCAAAGAAAAGAGCTCAATCGAAGAGGAATTGAAACAAATTTGTGGAGATTTTCTATTTGGTTGCCGAGGATTGAAAAAGGTTTGATTAACAAGATTATATTTTCGGACCACTCTAATTTGCAGTGATATAAACTAGGAGAAACCATACAAATGTCGTCTTGTAAAACTGATGCATTATGCTAGTTTCATGTAATCCTGTCTTTTTTCAGACAATATGAAGGAGAACAAAGATATAAAATGTATAAAAACGAATAAAATGAAACAAAAAAAGGTTGTTATTTTTTGAAAAATACAATACTTTTCTTTGTTCGCACAACATTTATATGGTTTCTTCTTATCTACAAATTTATATTTATGAATTAAATTTTATGAATATTTTTTAGAGTTGATACCATTTTCTAATTTGATTTAAATTTATAGAAAATAATTTTAGAATTCTCAAATGATTTAGGCGTATATTTTAATTGTTTTTCTGTAGTTGAGAAGACATTAAAATGTTTTACAATAATTTAGTTTTTAATTTGCATTTTTACTGTTTTCTGTTAAGAGTGAATTTATGGCAATTCTAGACGTTTTACAAACGGAAAAGGAAACTCTTTTACTACGAAATAAAACGCTAGAAAATCGATTAAACCAAAAACGCTCTAAAGTGCATGAGGTTCGTGAGCAACTCACTATCGAACGAACCAAAGTAAAGCAACTAGACTATGAATTGAGTGGGCTTTTATAAAACATTTCAATTTCAAAAATGAAACTGATTTTTTTAGAAAATTGTCAAAAAACACTGCAACAATTAAACGAACGAAACAAACGTACCCAACGCATACGAGACTATTGTGACAAGAAAGCCCTACAACTTCCCTTAAATAATTCATCACACTCTTTTCAATCGGCAATTTCATTCACCTCAATCAATCGCAATTCAAATCTATCACTCGAATCGACAGAACATTTTCAATTAAATTATCAATTGGAGGATTTGAAAAATAAGTTTGTTAATTATTGAAAAAAAAAAGTTGCAAATTATTTAAAAAAAATATTTAGATTAGAAATTGCAAACGAAAAACTGTTCTATTTAGAGGAAACTCTGCAGGAACTGAACAAGGAAAAAACCGATGACTTTGAATGGTTTCATGGAATGATGCAGAATTCACGTGAATATTTGCTCGAATGTTTGATGAACAGAAATGAAGGCAAATCGTCCAATAAATCCTAAAAAAGAAATTATTTTGTTTTAATTTATAAATATATTTTATTTTTTAATTTAAAACGAAATAAAAATACAAAATTGTTTTTTAAATTTATAAAACAGGAGACATGCTTTTCTGTACCAACCACGCATCCGCTCCCAGCCACACGAGCTTTTCACAAAACATTTATTCAAATTTAATAAAAAGTTAATGCGAGCGAGAGCATGCTGCCCGATCGATAGTCTATTTCAAAAGTGACCATTTAAGTTGTTCTCGGGCTGATTGTAAGACCTAGATTGAAAATTAAGAGATTAGAACTTCTTGAATTTTATACAATTTGTTGGCCACAGCAATAAAAAACGGGTTTTAATTTCAAAAATTTGTACTAACTATATGAAACAAATAAATGTAGCAAACTAAACATAAAGCAAAATAAAAACAATTTCACCAAAATAGACCATGGATTGCAGTCGTTACCTGTGCCACTGTTTGTTCGCCAATTGGAATGTCATCGTTGCGTAAGTCGACGCGTTTTACTACAGAAGATGGATCGGCATCTAAGATAATTCTAAAAATATGATAAAAATAGTTAAAAATATTTCATTGTTACACACAATTCTTACCCTCCATCACAGATTTCATCAAATGCCAGCATTACAATGTCTAAATTATCCAAAACAGCCCGCTTCTCGACATTTTTCTTCAGAATTAAACTGACCGAATCGTACAGACAATTCAATACTGAAACCAAAATTAGTTCATTTTCCTGTGTACTTCCCATTACGTAGAAGAACAGATCAACATTGTTCTTGTACACACAAGTTAGTCCGTCCAACATTATAATCTCAGCATTTGCTCGATGTGTTTTGTTGAAGAGATTCTTTTCGAATGTTTTCTGTTCTTTGACGGTGGGAAATACATTTTTATCGTAATATTTGGCCAATATACGTTCGCCGTCATTGTCCAGAATGCACATTGCTTTTATTGTAAGGAGAGTTGGTTCCTATAAAATAATACAAACAATTATTTACGAACTTTTGTAATCTTTCCTCCACCAATCGACCCCAACAATTTTGAGGTTAGACAATTATGTTATCACGAAATTCGGCGATATCTTTGCGTAAGTGGTGGCAATTCTTCTGCAAATTATTACAATACTTTCTAAAGAATAGTTATTTTCAATTTACCAATAATGATCCATCCATTTTATTGTATTTTTTGTTGAAATTCCGCAAATAAATGAAGGCAATCGCGAAAATTATTTACACGTCACTTTTGTAAATTTTTTGGAAAAAAAATTTATTGTTTTGATTGAGGAAAGTGAACGGTTCACAATGGAGTGCGTTCATTCATCATAATAATTTAATATAATTTTTTCTCCATTTATAGACGTTCATCTAATTAAGTAAAAAGGCTTTTTTTTATCTTTATTCGCCAATGTACATCCAGCTAGGCGGCGTTAGTTTCTTAGTGCGCGGCATAATACGGACATTATTTTCAGTAATTTCTACATACTGAATATATAAGACGCATATAGATACTTACCTTTTTATTTAAAAGTAAAGTTGTTATCGCGCATAATTAACTCATTTTCCACATAACTCGAGTTATGATGTTATTAGTTGGAAGTAGCGATATGTATAATAGCAACAATGGCCTTCTTAATGTGCAAAAAACAACAACAATTTACATTTATTTTTCACATTAGGCACTAGCGCCATGCTTCATTGAACTAAAATTGAACATGCCCAATTCAAAGCAAATTTTTCAAAAAAAATAATAATAAAATTAAAAAATAATATACCCTCGAAAAACCTCAAAAAAATTTTGTAAAACCTGTAATTGCGAAAGTCCCATAATCGAATATACTTGTTTGGAAAACCTTTATTGTGAAATTGCGAAAATGCGAAGTTCGAAACCTCTATTGTGAATATTTATGATCCCAAAAATGGCCGTCTTCTACGCGCAGTTCTGTGCGCTTTTTTCGTTGTTTGGTTTCCTATTTTAAATTTAATTGTAAAACGTTTTTGTATAAAACAATTATCTACTGTGATCAAATAGTGCATGTAATAAAAATATAATATAGGAACTGAAACGAGTAAATGGTAAGTCTATATATTCAATTTATAACAATTTGAATAGGTACAAATTCGAGTTTCATAGAACTTGCTCGCTGTTAAAAATAAAAAAGGCTGATTTTGTCTCGGATTTTGTGCAATCCTGCTAAACATACATGTCTACTTTCTAAAAATCAAAAGGTTATGATAACTGATAAGCCAATAGGTCTGGGTAAAAATGCACTTTACCGGTGCTTTTAGCAGAAATCCCCTGCCCTTCCTTATAATGTAGGGGACCTTCCCTCGAGTCACCCCATTACTCTAACTATCTTTCTTTAACAGCATAAGTAAAAAATGCAGCTGTAACCCTCCTCCTTAATATACAAACAAACATAACCTAAAAAATAAAAAAAATAATTTTTTTACAAAAATATAGGGGAAGGAAGGGAGTGTGATGTATCAAAATACGCGTATTTACCTCCTTTATCCATCCTCCAAATATGATGCTTTAATATTTTATAATGACGCCACAATTTAAATTTTTACGTTTTTTATCTGAAACTTTGAACCCTTCTCCTGCACTAGGGGTGGTTTCCTCCACTAACTTGATGTATATTTCATTCATATCATATTTTCATCAAAATTTCATACAAGAGACGCACACTAGCGAGTCAGTAACATCCTGGACAAATTTTGGTCACAAAGACTTCCAATTTCAAAAGATCGAAGAGGCTTTTCAAGCTCGGTTCCAAGGCATATCCAACGGTGGTTACCTCTTCGCCTTATAGCATGACACTAAGGTCTTCCAAATCAAATTCAAATAAAACAAATCATCTAGGTATAGTCGTATTCTATTGATTCTTTTTACTAAAATGTAAAAGATTTCATCAATTTTTTATTTTAAATCACAATCACAGACTTTTATATCCATAATTTCATCATCTTAATTCTAGATTTTTTTATATTTAACCTAAATGAGTCCAACCGATGAGAGATTTTCGGTTAATATCATGTTATGAACATCGTTAAATACTTTCCGGATATTGTCCGTATCTGTGGCAACGGTAAAATGATAGTAACAATCACGCGCCGTCTGCGATGATGATTGAGACGATCGTCGAGGAGGTTCTGATGTAATGTCCTGGATAAAACAGATTGTAAGTAATTAAATTGATAATGAAAAAAAACGTCTCTTACCATCAACTTCTGTTTAATGAAAAATTTCGTTCGATCACATTCGTCAAAAACATTACCGTCCTTAGCCGATAGCTTAAAAGATTCAAAGTCTGGAAAATAATCAACCATTCGTTTTCCATTCCGTATTTTCAATTCCATAATGTCTTGTTTATTGAGAAACACAATAATGCCCGAACTCGACAGAAATCTATTTTGCCAAACACATCTAAACAATTCCAACGCTTCCGTTAGGCGATTTTGATTTGGATCTTCTCGTAATGTCTGATCAAAATCACCACACGATATTACGAACAGAACGGCTTGAATGCCCTCAAACACTTGCAGCCACTTATTTCGTTGATCTCGTTGACCGCCCACATCAAACATTCGAAATTCTTGAGCACCTCCACCCAAACTCTTTGGTATCTTAACCGAAAATATTATCTGATGAATGCCGGTCGTAATTTTCCTACTGTGCAGTATGTCATCGGTGGTTGGCATGTAATTCGGCTGGGCAATTAACTCTAATTTATCTAAAAAACTAAACAAACCCAAAAAATTAAAATGTAAACACACAACAGAACAATCTTACTATTTGGCGCTATCAATTAATTGAAATTCATTTGATCGTTGATAACATTGACGTATTCCATTATCATTCCACAATGCAATGACATTATCAATGTATTCCTGATGATTTGTTGTATTCATATAGGTAGAAAGAACACACCGAAAAAAAGAAGTAAAAATGTTTTATTTAATTAATTGTTTTAGTAGTACACCGGAAGTACATGTAATATAATTTATTTTAGATTATTATTTCCTAAACCAACTTAAAAATATGAAAAAAATGCTAATAAAATATTTGAAATTAACAATAACCATAAAATAATAATAATTATATGAACAAATCATCAATCCATAAAGATAACAAAGTTAATTGAGCCTTTTATGAGAATATATAAAGATAGTAGCTTGCAAATTTCCTATCTATAGCGTGATCTACAGAGAGTATTTTGGATTGTCAACGTTACGTGAATTACTAATGATGGGAAACACAAAAGTATTTTAATTATTTTTGAATTTTTGTTATCAATGCTAAATATATTTTTATTCCTAAGAAATATAAAATGAAGAAAGTTCGGTTGAATAACAACTAAAAATACTTAATGACTCTGAGACTGACTGTGGGACTGAATGTGTAACTGAATGACTGTAGGTTTTACTGACTGTGGGACTGAATGATTCTGAGACTGACTGACTGTGGGACTGACTGACTGTTGGGCTGAGTAAATGTGGGACTTACTGACTGGGACTGACTGAGTGTGGGACTGATTGTCCGTGGAACTGACTGACTGTGGTACTGACTGACTATTGAACTAACTAACTGTGGGGTTGAATGATTTTGAGACTAACCAACTGTGGAACTGAATGATTCTGGGACTGACTGACTGTGGGACTGAATGATTCTGTGAGTGATGGACTGTGGGACTGACTGACTGTTGAACTGACTGACTGTGGAACTGACTGACTGGGACTGACTGACTGTGGGACTGACTGACTGGTGGAATATCTAACTGACTTAATGATTCTGGGACTGACTGACTGTAGGAGCGATTGTCCCTGGAACTGACTGTCTGTGTGACTGATTGTCCGTGGAAATGACTGACTTTGGGACTGTCTGACTGTTGAACTGACTAAATGTGAAACTGACTGATTCTGATTCGGTTGGACTGAATGATTCGGGGTCTGACTAACTGTGAGACTGAATGATTCTGGGACTGACTGACTGTGGGACTGACTGACTGTTGGACTGATTAACTGTGGGACTTACGGACAGGGACTGACTGAATGAATCTGCACTGACTGACTGTGAGACTAACTGACTGTGGGACTCACTAACTTTGGGACTTACTGGGACTGGCTGACTGTGGGACTGAATGATTCTGGACTAACTAACTGTGGAACTGAGAGATTCTGAGACTGACTGACTGTGATACTAATTGTATGTGGAACTGACTGACTGTGGGACTGACATACTTTGAGACTGACTAAAAATGGGTCTTACTGACTTCGGGACTTACTGACTGTGGTACTGATAGACTTCCATTATCAAATCACTTCTCTGCTTCCTTAAGATTTTTTTGGCTTTCAAAGATGTGTTTCAAATCTTTTTAAGGTGATTACCTCAAGACTTCCATTACACTGTTTCTTCCAAAATACTTCAAGACTTCTAAAAGACCTTCGTGACTTTTCTATAAAACTTCCATATTACTTTCAAAGAATTGTTTCAAGTCTTCCTAAGGTGATAACTTCAAGACTTGCACGACTTTCAAGATTTTGCTAAAATAATCTTGACTTCAAAATTTTGTTTCTTAAGCAGTGTCCCAAATCTTCCTAAGGTAATTTCCCCAAGAAGATTTCTAAAATTTCTAGTTTCTAGATTTTTAACACTTCAAAGACTTCCCTAATACTTCCGAGAATAATCCCAAGAATTTCTTGACTTATATGAAATCTAAAATATTTTCTCAAGACTCTCGTTACTAATTTTAGCTAAATTTATCAATTAAACTATTTTAACTCACATCATTCAATTGCGCCGGAACAGTTTTACCCAAATTTTCAATAAATTCACCACACTTTCTATTGTGAGCCGTATCGTAGGTGAGATTGAGCAGCGGCAGATGTGTCACAATTTCATAAATTGACTCATGGACATTTTGGCGGATTTCTTTTACTTTCTCAATTTTATCACTGAAATTTGTTAAAATTTGTTAATTACTCGAAATAATTTATTCGAAAAAACTTACTCTTCCGTAAATCCATTTATGTGTAAAATTTTCATCTGTTTTATAACGGTCGTTTTGCCCGATTCGCCAGTGCCTAGCAGCAATATTTTAATGGCTCGCTCGAATTCTCTGTGCACCAATTGCAGTTCTTTGTCTAGCTTTTTGGAACGTACCGATTCTTCGGAGCGTGGTTTTAGACATCTTAACATATTGGAATTGTGTTGTTTGGTGCTGAAAATTATATATGAAAAATCGTTAAAAGTCAGAGAACAGAAAAGTTCGTATTTTATGCAGATTTTATTAGACCCGAATTTAAATTTTACTAGTAGAGATTTTTTTTATAAATTTTTAATCGAATTTCATTCAAAATTATAGTATCTAATAATAAAATTAAAATACATACAAAAGTCGTTTTAAACTTATTCAAAAATCTGAGAAACTAGTAAATTTCGTATATAGGGCCTATTCATATCGTCGTTGTAGCTGCTATTTTTCCCCACTAGACAGTAGTCATTATCATCGTATGCATAAAAAAGCTACACAACTTCACAACTTCACAATTTTACATTGAAATTGTTGTTGCTTTTTCTACACACGCTGATTCGCATTGCAAAAACTACTGTG
>JANSTW010013007.1:0-15856 GCA_027564275.1 Diadocidia ferruginosa | reverse complement strand
ACAATTTTAAACAGCGAGTATTTCATTCCTGAGCGTAGCAACGCACGCCGGGTACCAGCTAGTAGATATATAAATATATAAACCGAAAAAACCCAAAACAGTATTTATTGTTCAAAAATTAAGCTAACTATTTATTTGTTAATAGATAATCAGATTTCTTAAAAAAAATATCCCTAAAAATTAAAAAGATTAGGATTCGCAAATAATTTCGATTTTTCTAGCCGTTCAACATGAAAGAGCACCCCGAGCATATAATCCTGAACTACTGCATAATTTCTATGCAAGGCATCAAAAATGTAGTAGTAGTGATCTCATTTTACAATGGCCAATTCATCAAGTTTCGAAAAAATTCTTCGCGCCATCATATCAAAGTGCATTTGACCCGAACCCGACATTACAAACTAGCTTATTGCCCAATTCATTTAATATTGGTATTAGTCAAATCTCTGGCTATCCAATGGAGTGTGGTAGGTAAAAATTTCAATTTGCCAAAAAAAATATCATAATCTAATTGGTTTTCAGATTTCTCCAACTATCCGATAAAACAGAGTGCGGCAACTCAATTGGGACACATTGCCCGAGAGGATGAGGTCACTAGTTCAATGGAAATACAACAATCTATGCTCGATTCACAAATTCTATCAACTCAATCGGATTTTATCGATCGAGAAGCAATTTTTGAATCGGCTGCAAAACTACTATTTCTCTCTGTTAAATGGGCAAAGTCAATGCCAATGTTTTCACAAATTCCCATCGCCGATCAAACAATGTTGTTGGAAGAAAGTTGGTCAGAATTATTTGTAATAGCTGCAGCCCAATACGGCTTATCTATAGAAAGTAAAGGAATAAGCAATTTTTTTAAAAAATATTTTTAAAACTATTCTCCCCGCAGACATTTTATCACCACCCGATAAACGAACGCAAAGATTACAAAGCACAATTCATAGAATTCAAATGCTTCAGATGGACAACATTGAAGTGGCATGTTTGAAGGCAATAATTCTATTTCGACCAGGTAGATAGATATTTCAAGTATTTCAATGAGAGTAATATATAAATATGATAATTGGTATTTTTTAGACGCACCAGAGTTGAGGTCAAAGCAACAAATATCCATACTACAGAGCCAGACTATAAAATTGCTATTGGAAAAATCGGGTGGCATGCGAATGGGAAATATTTTACTATTGATACCAACCGTTAAATCGGCTGTTAATCAAAATATATTACAGGTAGAATAATTTTGAACATTTTAAAATTAATTAATTTTTAGAATAATAATACTTTTGTTACAGGAATTACTATTTAAGAAAACCGTTGGTGAGGTGGCCATCGAAAGACTGCTCGGAGAATTAATACAAAACTAAAAGCAATATAAAATAAAACAAATTAATTATAAAAAAATATTTATTTTTTCGAAGAATTTCTCTTAAGTTTTAACAATTGTACGCCGGTTAATTGTTTCTTTTGCTCAACCAATTTCACATCAGCCGCTTTTTTGTCTTCTTCATTTTCAGCTTTACATTCTGTAAATAATGTTTAGTTAATAAAATTATATTTTACAAATTTGTTATAATTCACCAATTAAATGTTGTAGCTTTTGCATTCCAGATATGTTAAAAATAATTTTACATTTATTACATTCCCAATCGTTGGTCATAATTTCATTTGACATTTGAATGCTCCAGTCTGATTCGTTAACACTGATAATTTCAAAATTAAGCGGTCGTTTTGAATAGATGAGTGTAATGTTGTAACAAGCTCTCGAACAGAGAGCCTGTTAAAACATCACTGACAATAACAATATGTTTTTTAGAATTTTGTTTATAACCGTTTTTAGAAATAAATCGTTGGGAAGTCTTAATTTAAAAATCAAACCCTTTATTACTTACCATCCATAGCATATATTTTCCGTAATATAAACGCCACCTTTAACCCCATTTCGGACACATTCAAAATCTTCGGCAAATGGATTCGGTTCGAATAAAATATCATCCGTTGATGGTCCAATATACATTGTCTGTTGAAATTAAAAAAAAAATTGTTTGATATAATATAAACGAATAAACAGTGTGGGCCAAATAAGACCAACCAATGTTAAATAGGAATACATTTTTATTGTCTGTCTCAACCAACTCTAGATAGATTTGGAATAATAATTTCATTACCTTTAAATCGGCCACCAACAGTCTCTTCAGTGTGTACGGAATGTCTGTATTCATATAAAATGCTAAATTTTCCCATAACTCTCGTTCAAATTGTGCTGAAGTTTTGTGCTTTGTCGATTCCGTGCTTGAACTTTCAATTTTAATTGACATTGC
The DNA here is from genome assembly GCA_027564275.1 of Diadocidia ferruginosa. Classification (NCBI taxonomy): domain Eukaryota; kingdom Metazoa; phylum Arthropoda; class Insecta; order Diptera; family Diadocidiidae; genus Diadocidia; species Diadocidia ferruginosa. The sequence continues at coordinate 13,535 of JANSTW010013007.1, read as the reverse complement.
TGCAACATGGATTCTCAATATGATTTTTATAACTCTTGATTCAAAAAATATTTACCTTCTAATTTAATTGATAACAATTTATTCCATGATCTACGTAAATTTGACGCTTTTAACAATAGCGTTTGACCACTTTCAGGCATGGGAAAATCTAAGCACAGCCAGGAGTCACATATTAATCTGCAACAAAAACAAAATTACGGATCTTTGCTGTATTTCTAGATAAATTAAAAGAAAAATTAATTTATAATTAAAGAATGGACCATCTGAGACAAGAAGTCAATTAATAAATAAAAAATAGAATTATTTTAAAATATTTTTTTTTTAAATTAACAAACCTTGAACAAGTCGCATTTGTATCAATTGTATGCGCAAACAAGAGTATAGTTTGAGCAGCTGGCATTCGTAGTGTATTCATTAAATACGGTTTTGTTGTTTCCAACAATGATCTGTGAAAATATTAAGCAAACAATTTCCTCGAATTCTTAACTATTTAACCGAAATATATTCCTCAACTTACAAATAACATAAAAGCTGATGCCTTGAACTTAACGGTAATTTCGATTTATACAATCCTGTTTTTTCCATAATTTCCGGTTCGGTTAATTGCAAAATGTCGGCATTATTAGCAAAAACACCCATAGGATGAAGGCAAGCAAATGGTTTCGCTTCGGTGTGGTAGAATTGTTGACCCGGTGACTGTATATAGTGTAAATTTTGAAATGAGATTAATAATTAAATAATAAAAACCTTACTTTGCAATAGTTAAACTCATCGGAAATGGCAATTTGTGGATAGAGTCCACTGACCAATATAATTTTCAACGTCATCAAATCTCGATAATTGCAAGCTGTTGCACTGTTGACCAAAGTCTATAAATTATTAAATATTAAAATCCAAAATTTAAAGAAAAATACAATTTACGTTAATTTTTTTCGTATCATGACTTAATCGGAATTCAACATCACGAATATCCATAATATTTTTATCCCTATTGTCATCATCATCGTCGTCCATCGGCTCAGTTACAGAGAGAACTTTTCTCTTATTTCCACCCGCTTCATTTTTATGACTTCGTCGCATCTCCTTCAATTGTCTCAATTCCCCGAATCGAATAGCCCGTTCACTGCTACTTAGTTCCGCCTTATTTACAACTTCCGTTAGACCACAATCATTCAGTAAGTCTTGAAATTGGTTTCGCAGTTTGGTAATTTCATAGAATCGTTGTTCTTCCAGTCCCCTCCGACGACACCATTTTTTAGTGTTGTCAGCATTCTGTTTAAGCTCCAACCATTCTTTGTATGTATTCAGAATTGTTATTGGATCACCATGATCAGATTCCAAATCTTTCATGGCGATCTAAATGTGAAACATTTTAACATTTACCTAAAAGCAACCAAAACACCACAAACCTGACACTCATGATCTCGATACGATCGATTCGTAAATGGTGACTGTACACTAAGAACGGCAGCCAGTGTTAGGGTTGGTTGTAATTGCTCAAAAACACAACCCATCAACAACATTTTACCAATGGAAATGTCAACGGGTAAACGTGCAATAGCTTTGCCAAGTGGCGTCAATTTTTCATCTATCGTCAGGGCGTTCTAGCAAGAGAAGTGTGTTATTTCTAAACATGAATTTTATAAATCTTACATATTTTTTCAATGTCATAATAGAATTCTCTATACTGTCGCCGGCTGGTGGTTCGACGAAGGGGAATAATCTTGAATTTGGTAGTCCCATCGATATCATTTGAAGCAGTGCTGTCTCTAATGGAACCCGATGTATTTCGGCCGCCGAATATGCGTCGAAATCTTGAAATGTTTTTTCACCATAAAGTCGATAACATACACCGGGACCCGTACGACCTGCACGCCCCTTACGTTGATCGGCCGAAGCTTTGGATATCCAAAACTCTTTTAGCCGTTGCATTTTTGAAACGGAATCATAACTCATCTCTTTTACTTTCCCCGAATCAACCACAAATCGAATGCCATCAATTGTAACAGACGTTTCGGCAATGTTAGTGGACACAATACATTTACGGATTCCTTCAGGTGGATAATCGAAGACCTTTTATCGATAAATTGGAATTAAATTAAAAACCAAAACATCTCCTCCCGAACTTACTTTATCTTGATCGGCAATAGCTAGGCTACTATGCAGTGGCAATACTATCCAATTATTATTTTTCTCCGAATATTCTTTGATAGCATCGATGATCGTGCTGATCTCGTTTATGCCGCTCATAAATATTAGCAAATCTCCTTTTTCAGTACCTGAAATAATTTGCGGTTATTTGGCAAAGCTAAACTCAGGTTGCAGGAATACTAACTTGGATATTTATTATCAATCAATTGGACAATTTGAACGTATGGCTCTGGATTCAATTTACTCGATTTACTTTGTTTCTCGTTTGGATTAAAATCTTGAATTTGTGGCATATAATGCAATTTAATCGGATACAATCGACCCGGCACTTCGATCAGGCGAACATTCTCTTCGGCAAAGTAGTCGGTAAACAATTGGAAATTTATCGTTGCCGACATAAGAATCAATTTCAATTCAGGGCGCAGTTTGAGCAGACATTTTGCAACGCCCAATAGGAAATCACCGTGTAAATGACGTTCGTGCACTTCGTCCAGCACTAAAACGTCGTAGTTCGATAGGCTGGCTTCGGTGGAAAGCTGGAAAATAAGTTTACTGTTAATTTTAAACGGCCTCTTTCTGCCTAGTGCCTGTTGTAAACCACATTCGTTTAAATATCTTTGGTATTTTCTATTTACTTCGTTACAATAACTTAAACCAATAAAAAAACCCACTGCTCCATACTGGTTATTAGTAGGAGTGTGTGGTAGTTGGTAAAACATTGTGGACTTAAAGTATTTTTAATATTAATACATAAGAGTAGGATGAGGCGTGTTAGACAGGGGTTGATCCCAAAAGAACTAAAGTGTACTTAAACCAAAAAAAAAACTTGTAATCCTTTCAAACCTGTCGCAACAAAAGTCCTTCGGTAATAAATAGAATTTTCGTCTTTATTGTTTTGTGTCTCTCAAATCGAATTTGATAGCCAACTTCTGTGTCAAATTCACAAAGCATTTCATGAGCCACCCGCTTTGACAGTGCCACACAAGCGATTCGACGCGGTTGGGAGCATGCTAAAATTTAAAGTTTTTAGATTTAATAAAAAGAAAGCTATTTTATTCATACCAATACTCTTAAAACCAGCCTGATACAAATACTGGGGCACTTGCGTCGATTTACCACATCCCGTATCGCCGGCAATCAGAATGACTTGTTCATTTCGAACGGCCTCAATAATTTCCTCTTTATACTGTGCCACCGGTAAGCTCAGTTGGCTCTTCCGCAATTTCTTTAGTTTATTAAACTTCTCCTTTTGCTTAAAATCCAAATAATGGACAAGAATTGCGAAAAATTGCCTAAATTTTAGACGCGTAATTTTGGCTGGATCGAATACACATGAGAAACGATGATAAAGATCTTCGTAGGAACAGTTTAGTTGCATATTTGTGTTGTAACATTTGTCATAAGGTTTGGGCACCGCTTCTCTTTGGCTATTTTTTGCATCGATTGGCTCCGGTAGAATGGGTTGATTGTTTCGTTTTAGCATACTTTCATACTTATTGACGAAAAGCCAAAAATCATTATGGTCGACAATGATTCGCTCCTTATCGCGATAGCCCTGCAGAACTTTTGACAAATCATTTTTGTGATTACAAAAAGAGAAATAGATTAAATTTGTCGTTTCCGGTTCGCTGCGTGAAGACTGTGAGTCCTTGGATGATTTAGGTCTTTTTTGCGAGTCCTAATTAAGGATTAAATATTTTTACAAATGTTTTGCAGCAGAATAAAAATCTTACATTGGACCGTGAACGGGATCGATGCCTTTTTGATTTCTTATGATCTCGTCTACTTTTATGGTGATGACGGTCCATTATAGAGAGTAGTGTAGCCTACAATTAGATGTCGATTAATTTAATTAATATAATTTATTTAAATTTAATTAATTAATTTAAATTTAATTAAACAGTTTTAATTAAATTAATTAATTTTAATTAAATTTAATTTTAATTTTAAATTAATCTATTGATAAGAAAATCACAAATATTATTGAAAAATTGTTAAACGAAGATTCTATAGAAAATTATTTTTTTAGAGAGCCCTCAGACATTATTGTCTATTGTTAATTTTTACTAGATCAGGCCGGTTTCAATAAAACCTGCTAATTTTGATTTTTGAAAGCTCTCTTAGCAGGAGCTATTAAAAATATTGGACATTGAACGGCAAAAGGCAAGAAACTTTCAACAATATGTGAGTCGCTTCACTAGATAGAAACGTCAATATCGGTCAAAATTTGCAAGTTTAGGTCAAATCAAATAAAACAAATTTTAAAATGTGAAAATTTGTATATTTACAAAAAATTACAATTCTTTTTATAAACTAAGTCCATGGTAAAAAATTACAAAACATTATCGTGCCAATGCAATAGTATGATAAAAACCATAAAACTAACATTTTATTACTGCGCTTTAGGCACAAGAAATACTTCTTTGGTTTAAATAGATTATTTTTTTCAATAACTGGCAAACTATTAAACCAGTAAAGACATGGGCTTGATGAGGCTAAGATGCGAGTGCTGACTTGAATGTGAACGAAACTTATACAAACGCAAGTCATAACTGCAGCATGAACCATAAATACAAAGTGCTTACTTCTAAATATTAAATTAAGTGACTTATTTACAGAGACTGTTCTAATTAGTTCCGGTAGAAAAAATGCAAAATATCTAAGAATATTTTTCACAAACAAATAGATAATTGGCAGAGCCAGAAGGAAATTTGGAATTTGCGTGAACGTATAATAGCGCAAAAAACCAACGTTCCAATAATGACTTTGAACATACGAATATGCTAATGGAATGTTGTTCAGACACCAGGGTGACTGTGCTGCCGAATTATTACCGGATAAAATGAAATTATTTGCTGCGGCATAATTTTTAATTAAATCAGAATGATCAAACCGATTCTCCGTACAAAATAAGTAATAATGATAAGTGGGAATTGCGGCAAATATGGCTAGTGCAATAGCTAATACGAAAATCATTCTTAACGCTAATTTATTTATTTCGTTAAAAGATTTGCTATGAAATTTTAAATAGATTTCCTGTACTCCAAAGAAAAGTACGAAACCAATATTTATAATACCATTCGACCGGCATAAAATACTCAGAATTAACGGGATTAATGCATCCATTAGTTTGTGTTGAAAACATTTTTGCATCAACCAAAAACTTAGCCAAGCAAATAAGCTCTCAGTGTACGGAGCAGTAAAAAATATCGAAGCCGGATTTATACAAAATAATAAAACAGCAATATTTGATTTATTCTTATTTCGCAAAACTAAATTACTAAGCCGGTACAGAGATTTTGTGGCTAGCAAGAAAAAAATTACATTTACACAGATACCCATCAACAGAGCCGCTTCCCTGAACGTTATCCATGGCATTAGTTTTGTAAATAGCGTCACAAATAGTCTAACAATAAACGGATACAATGGATAAAAGGCTAAAGAATTTTCAAATGTGTATCCATGTTCAGAAATGTGTAGAAAATATTGAGCATCCCATCGTCGAAATCCGCCCAATGTAAATTCGATAAAACCGGTCAATTGTCGTGGATCAGCTGGTGCAACAAAGACATTTGCATTGTGGTCGGGTACAATTAAATTGGCTATAAATTGCAATAGAATTATTTGAAGACGGCTTAATATTGCTAGCTTAACTATTGACATTTTAATTCGGAACATTATCCTTAACTTGATCGATTTGCGATGATCTCTGGGTTGCCAATTTTATTCTAAAATAAAAAACAGAATAATTATTTAAAGTTTAAAGATAAAAATATAATTTAAAGTAGCAATTTCTTAACAAAAGTTGCCATTAGATCGTTCGACAAAAGGTCAATGAACCCGTGATTATATCATACAAAGCAACTTATGAAGAAATAATTTAAAAACTATTACATTTGTTAATTTAATAATTTAGATGATAAAGAATAAAGATATAATTTTAATTATTTCAGTAAAAATAGTTTTAGTTTAGTTAATTCTGGGAACAACTCCACTGCGATATAAGAATTGAATCCTCGCCCATAATATCTATTAACTTCTACATACGAGGTTTTGTTTACATTTTATTGCTTTTAATTATTTTAAAATATTTAAACTTACTGATGGTTAAATAATTTTGACAATTTTGTTTAATTTAATTAAACATAATTCCAAAAATAAGGTAATTTTTTGCGGATTTTTGGGTAAAAACTTGCGTTTTTAAAAATAGAAATGTCACAACAACAAAATCAAAACAAAACAAAGTGCGGGCATTTACAATGCGAAGTTTGTGTGCGTTTCTTTTGCCGCATATACGTACTTTACGCTAAACGTACAATTTATCGTATGTTGTAACGCAACGGCAATGTTTGTTATTTTTATTAAGATTTTGCCTTGAATATTCAAAATTATTGCTTTGGTCAATAAAGAAAAAGACAAAAAAAGAGTTGCCTTTTATTTAATTTCAAATAAAAAAGATTATTAAAATTTACCGTTACTATTAAAAAAAATTACCGTAATTTATTCAAATATTTAATGATTTCCATTAATTTAAATCATTTAAATTTTTTTTTTAATACGAAATGAACTTCGTTGAGTTTGAAAAATATAATTTAGACTTAAAATAAGATAAAAATTAAAATTATTAAAAAAAAACTTAAAAGCAAATAATAATATAAAGTCATAAAAACTTATTATGAACATTAATTTTTTATAAAATTGATCAGTCAATTAAAAAGCTCTATGAAAACTTTTTAACGATTTGTTACTGCAAAAATTGATGTTAATACTATGCGGGAGAGAATTTAAAACTACCACGAGCTGTAAACCTAATTGACTCACAATGCCTATGAACGGGCACAGAAAGAATTCTAGTACGACTAGACCGAGAGCACTTTATATATTCAAAAATATATGTTGGCTCACCGAATTTTATCATCTTTGCAAAAGAGTACATAAAATGATACTTAAAAAATTGAATCAAAGAAACTCCAAATAGGACTTTATATGCTGGAATATAAATAAATTGTCCAGTACTATACCATTTGAAGTTTTTTTTTATAAAATAAAATACGTATAATAGTGATTATCATCGGTCCATCTTAGAATTTATTCTTTACTGGAAAATATTATTTCAAAATTCGTATTATTAAAACTGAATTAGAATGAAAACTAGTTCTTGTGTCTCGAAATTTGAAATGTTGAAAATGTCAATAACGATATCAATTATATCTAAATTTGACCGAAATGGGTTGATTTTTTTAAGTAACTGGACACATTTTTCTTTCTTTTTTGGCATTTTTGCGATGTCGCAATTCGGGTTCTTAACAAAATTAGTTTATTATGAATTATAACGAATGTACAAGTTGCTTTGCAAATTGTAAATTTATATACGGTTAGTAAGTAGTATAGAATAAATAAAAGTCTTGCAATCACGGTAAAATTTTTGAAAAATAGAAAAATTTAAAAATATATTTTTTAGTTCTCTTTCCGTTTGTCCGACCGTATGTCCGACCGTGTGCCCGTCCGTCTGTCCGTTCTTTTTAAGTTTTAAATAAAATAAAATATCGAAGGTTTTTTGTCACATTTTCCTTTAAAATATAAAAACCTAAGTTATAATCACGCTACAAAGCGTAGATGCAACGTATATTAGCAGTAGAAATATATGAAAACATATAGAAAAAAATCAAATATAATGTAAACCGAGTTTAACCGAAATCGGTTAAAATTTAGTTATTGTTTTGGTAAATTTTTAGTTAATTTAACCCAAAGTGGGCGCAAACTATGGCGCATTTCTATAATTTAACTTAAAATTAAGTAATTTTTTATCCCAAATTACGCGCAAAAAAGTAGTACCGGAAATAGTTTATTTACAAGTACAACGCATGTGTTGTATGCACATGTAAGTATATATGCATTATGCATACAAGTATATATATGGGCAATATATACACAAACGACATTATGTAAATTTGTTATAAAATAGATTTGTTTTAACTAAAAATATTGCAAAATAAACTTTATCTCAAATTTAACTGTTTTTTTACTGTCATTTCAGAACAGTTTAAATTTTACTGATTTTTATCCGAGTTTTAACTAATTCGGTTAAAAAATCAATTTTTTTACCGAATTTGTTTCTGGGGTAACTCCAGCTTAAAGGAGCCCTTAAAAAATGAAAATAACATTATTATACACAACATTATTAAACACACAAAAAAAAGTTAAATAATGAATATTATTCTATTCTATTCTAAACCTAAAAATGCAAAATTAAATTTGTCCGTCCGTCCGTTCGTCCATCTGTTAGTGCGGATGCACCACTAAAGTCACCACAGAAATAAAAATTCCTATTTGAAATACGATCTTGAAATTTTGTGGGGATGGTTTTTTTGTGTTCCCAATGTTTAATATTGAATCTCAAGAATTTAAAAAAAACGGGATAAATGAGAACAAAATATAGTACACAAAGAAAGAAAAAGTTCTATAAATGAGATACGTTCTTCAAATTTTGTAGGAATGGTTTTTTAGTCCTCATATTGTTTGATATAGAATATGACGAATTTTGCTCTTTAGAAACGAGTAGCTCCCATACAAAAAATATAAAAAGGGAGAAAATATATTACAAATAAACTGTAGATATGCTAAGCGATATATAAATTTGGAAAGGCTATTTTTTTGGTAGTCTTTTTATTTTTAATATAGAAACGTCAATAAAAATAAAAGTTTTTTTTACACTTTCGTGTGATAATGGTAACAGATTTTTATTTTTATAATTTAAGTTTTTATTAATTTAAGATATATAATTAAATATAGGACAAAGTTTTCAGGAAAATAAAATATTCACACAAAATGATAACAATTTAATTACGCGTAACCAAAAGCACAGTCGCTACTGTATTGACTAACGTACGCATCTGCAATATTTCGTATTTGCATTGATGACGCATGTGCAATGTTATGCGCACTTGATTCATTTGACAGATCAGAAAAATTCGATTTTCCTCTTGTGAATAGCAAATTTTACACATAAAAAATACAATTTTTTGGTTCGTCGTGAGTGTTTGAAGTGAAGAAAATTGCTGGAAAATTATTTATTGAATCTCTTAACTGCTGGAGAAAATCAAATATTTCTAAATTATAATTGTGTTCCATTCGGATTTAAGTCTGATTTCGATTTTGTAAAAAACAGACCTTTTTAATGCGAAAAAAGTTATGAAGAATTGAAGGGAAAATTCAGATATTTACATATTTTGTGGAATAGGACAGGAAAAATCCATTTTCCAATAGTTATATACACATACATTATATACAGAAGAACATAGAGGAAAAGTGTGTTAATTTTTGTTCGGTTGGTGGTTCGCGTTACGTGAATTCAGAAAAATAAGGACAATTTATAGTTTTTCTTTTGTATAAGTATAAGTAGAACAAAAAGACACAAAATGTTTTCGGGATTTTCAAATCAAGTCACATCATGGATGGGGGCTGTCAAGGGAGAACCACAAGACGAAGAAGTTCCAACACCAATTCTGCAGGAAAATGCAGAACAAGCTGCTGCTGTTGTACAAGAAACACAGGCGTCGCCACAGCCATTAGAGGAAATACCCATATCAACCGAATTAGGGGGTGAACAGGGCGTTCCAGTACAGAGGTTTGTTGTTTATTAGTTTTCAGTGAAATTTGCTGCGAATTTCTGTTGGATAAAATTAATTAGATTTTTCTATATAAACTAAAAAATTTTCAGTCCCACTTTACTACTGCACAGTTTATTGATTGAAATTGTACAACGATGTCATATAATAAGCAGATTAACATATTGTTTTTTGGGAGATATTTTTTTGGTTTTCCAGGATTGATTTAAGAGATTGATTTTTCTACTATTTAAAATTTTTTAGCAGACATTTTTCATATAAAAATAGAACACAATTTCTAATTTGGGTTACATTTTCTTTTTACATTTATATATTAAATGACGATTTTTGTATACAATGTTTTCAGTATAGTTGAATACAATGAAAAAGGAGTAACGCAAATTGGTGGTTATTTTTGATAATTAACCTATTTACTATATAGTTAAAGCAAATCGCATTGAATATAGAATAATTCTAACCCTTGTTGAAGTAAAAAAAAAAAAATAGGGTTCTTTCGTACAAAAATGTTACCATGCTATCTATAGTTGAATTTTCATTAAATAATTTTGTAGACGTAAGTTATTGATTTTTTTTCTTTCATTACACCATCAACCTACTCGCGTTGCTACTATATAAGTAGACAAAAGTAGAGTATTATATCCATCTAACCTATATAAATTATAAAATATGTATTACTACTAGTTATAATTTGAACACCTGAGGATGAATTTATAGCTATAATGTATAGTTTATTTAAAATAAATTAAAATTATTTGCAGTCATCTTTAATATCCTTTTTTATGCAGTAACTAGTAGATTTAAAAAATAATTGTAAAAATCAGCTAAAAACTAATTATTGGCCAATTCTATTAATCGGCCTAATAAAAAGAAAAATTGTGATTTTTTTCGACAATAAAATAGATAAAATTGTATACGAAAAATCGTCGGAAAAATCAATAATTAAAAAAAAACAATCCAAATGAGGCTGATTTGAACGAAGATATTTTGAACTAGGTATTGTACCTCGATATGTATCTGATGAAAATTACGTATTTTCGCACACTTTTGGGAGTGATGTTTTATTTAATATGTTTTTTTTAAATTTAATAAATAAATGATAGTACCTAAATAGGTAAACCTCGAAATAAACTGTTAAAATTATAGACAAAAATATTTCTAGAGAACAAGACAAAATGCTTGAGCGAGGTAATTGAAACAAATTTGACGTCGAATTTTGAAAAACGATCGAAAATCCACAAAAGCTACTATTTTTCTTTTGATAATAATTTTCGATCAATTTCAATCATCTCGCCCTTTTTCTCCGTATATAATTTTAATAGTTGATTACTAATATGATGTAGAAAGATTAAAATAAAAATATACTTTTTTTAAATACGTCTCTTTGAGAAATTTGGTATTTTGTATTTGGCGGCCATTTTGAATTATGAAAATATTCCAAAAAATAAATACTTATTTTTTGGCAGCTGTTTGATATCAACACTACACGCGATTTTCAGCGATTTTGACCACCTTAAAACTCGAGAACCACAAATCATTGTTGTCCAATACCGAGACATATAAGATATAGGACTTAAGATTTAATTATATTTCATTTAAATTATTATAAATATTATTATCTTAGTACTCTTATTTGATTTAATCTAACAGAGTTTTTTCTTATTTTTTAGAGCCCAACAATGCTGAAACAAATCCTACACGATATGTACATTGATCCGGAAATACTGGCCGGATTAGATGAAACACAAAAACAGACGTTATTTTGTAAAATGCGCGAAGAACAGATAAGACGATGGCGAATTTGGGATCAAAATAATGAAAATTCAAATAAAAGAAAATCAAATAGCAACAGTGATAATAGGAAAAAAGTTACATTTCGATTAGATGAAAGTGGCGAACCATGGACTTGGGTAATGGGCGAGCATCCAAATGATTGTACAATGGACGAAATACTATCGGATAAGGCCAAACAACAGGCTAGACAATTGGCCGAAATTGAAACAAGAGAACTGCGTAAATCTTATGTGGCAGAACTGTCCGACATAATCGATTATAAGAATTCAGCCGATGTGGTCAATACAAAAGTCATAGAAGATGTCGATTTAATTAGCACACCAAAAATAGACGAATCGGAAATATATTGTTCTGTTGATGAGCTTCGAGAGCGCATAAAACAAACAAATAACAACAACAATAATAATACAAACAATAGGGATACAGTATCGGCACAACGTGTTGCCGCCACAAATTATCTACAATCCCAACAGAACAGTTACAATAGTCGAATAGCAAATTTTAATTTGACAACAATTCATACAGATCAAGCGAAAATATTACGAGAGATTTCCAACAATAAGCCCGTGCAAAAAGTTTCGGCAAAAATTGCGCTGTGGGAGAAGCGTGTAATCGAGGATAAGACAAATGAAATCTATCAACGATTAAAAGAGAAACAAATAGAAATTGCCATAGAAGCTGAAGAGGCAGCCCGAAAACAGGAAGTTCTGTGGAAAGAGCAAGAGCGAAAGGCAAAAGAAGCAGAAGTTCATATGAGAGACATAGCTCGTCGTGCCCGAGAAGAACATCGCAAATCCTTAGGCACGGATCAAATTCAAACATTAGTCATATCAGCCGAACCAAATTCCAATTCCAATTCAAGTCAACCATCTAGTTTAGATTCAACAATTTCTCGTCCCAATAGTCATGATGCTGTTGTGAAATGGTATCGAGAAGAGGAATTTCCACGAGGCAGTGGAATAAATAGTGAAACAGGTAAACCGCATAATTGGTTTTACGGTTTAATTTCGCGAAGCCATGCCGAACAATTGTTGGCCAACGAACCGACGGGCACATTTTTAATTCGGGTATCGGAAAAAATATGGGGTTATGCAATTTCGTATAAGGCCGACGATCGTTGTAAACACTATCTAATTAACGGTTCTAGTGGGTCATATCAGTTCTTAGGCACCAATCAATTATCTCATGATAACTTAAGTGAGTTTTAATAATTTTTTCAATTAACTAACAATTAATTTAAATTTTTTCCATTCTAGACGATTTGGTACGATTTCACGCTAATGCAGCCATAACAGTTAGCGGACAAGAGTTACTGTTGCGACCGTGCACATCTAATGGTTTAGTTACTCCGGAAATTTTAGAAGGACTTCTGTGAATTAAATTCGTTCAACAATATTTTAGGAACAAAAATGTATTATAAAGTCTGAAAAAATTCGATTTAAAAACAATTTCGTTTTTAAGAAAATCGATTTTCTTATATAATTTGAGCTTATTGTGCTGCCGCAAATTCCATTTTGTTCACTTTTACAGAGATGAATTTCTTACAAAATTGAAATGTACTCTGAAATTTTAAAATTTGAAGTTTTCCGGTTTTTTTTTCATTGTGAGAGGCGGGTTATTCGTATAATCGGTTCAATGAAAAGAGAGCTCTGTTCTAGAGGATAGCGAAAAAATAAAATCACTATTAAGTATACTGTGGTATTAACAAAGACGTCTAAAAGGAACGATTCTGATATGAAGCGAGGAATCTTTGCAAATGCTCTTAAAATTTTTTTCTTCAAAAAAATAATAAAAAATTTATAATTTTAATTAAAACATCAAAATATTTAAATTTGCGTGACAAGAGCGTTCTCCTCATGGTAGTACGATTTAGAGGTAATATTGACAACTGGGTTTGTTTTCGTTTTCTACTGCGCAATACGTCACAGGAGGTTAAAATGTATGGAATAAAAAATATCTATATAT
>JANSTW010012896.1:0-15861 GCA_027564275.1 Diadocidia ferruginosa | reverse complement strand
CACTTTTTTTTTTTAATAAAATCGCATCACAACAATTTTTCTTATCACAATTTTAATTTTTCATTCACAAAACTATACTACACACAATTTTCTCTATAAAAATTAGAAAAATATTTATAGAAAATAGAAAAAAAAAATAATTTTACTATATCGGAAAACCTCTCTCTCTATATATGAAAATATCGTCGCGCCTTTAAGCCAAAAATAAACTTGCGCGCACGCTTTTCGATTAATAATAGAAAATTGTACAAAATTTATACACTTTTTTAAAAAAAAAAAAAAAAGCTTTTATTTATAGAATTTCACTTTTTATTATTATCTTCATTCATAAAATTTATAAACAATTTATACGAAAAAAATTGCTTGCTATAAATATAGATTTGTGAATTTTATGTGTTTATATATTCTCGTCGCATCACACTAAACAAATATCGCGCTATTTTTAAATTTTATTAAAGTTTGTTTGAATTATGGTAAAGCGAAAAACTCTTTATTTTGGTAAACAATTTTTTTTTCGTATTAATATTTACCTACTAAAGCTTTTTGTGTGTAAGTAAATTAATTGATTTTTTGTTTGGTTGCGCTTCGATTAGTTCGCATACAACATTATACTACAGAGAAACACCTGACAGTGACACAATATCGCAGATGACGACATCGAAAAAGCTCGTTTATAGAAGATTTGTGTTTTTTTTTTAAATAAAACTTTGTATTTTTTTTTAGAAAATTCTAAGTGTTTTTCATCATCACAGCAATTTTTCGCATTTTATTTTCTCTATATACGTTTTAATATTTTCTTTTTCAAAGAATTTTCTTGTTTACACCGTTTTTTTTTTAATTTTAATTTAAAATCACGTTTTTATTTTTATTTATTTTTTATAGTTTCCTTTAAAGCTTTCAGATTATTTTCCACGTATATATAAAGTTGTTGGAAAAACAAAAAATATTTTTTGATTTAAACAATAAAAGGAAAAACTAAAATTATTTCTTTCAGTCACAATCAAACTTCCTTCACACTACTCCTCTTCATATTGGTCCAAACCACCACCACGACGAAAATTTTCGGGTTTTCATTAAAAATGAAAATTAAAAAAAAAAAACCAAAAATTCGACAATTTTGGTTTAAACAAATAATAATACAAAAAATAATTTTGTATTTTTAGTGAAATAAATATAATTCTATTTACGAGTATAACACTTGTACTGTACGCGTGATAACGTTGTGGCGGTACGAAATCGACTAAATATGGAAGAGGAAATTTTTTTTATTATCAGTTAACTGTATATATGGAGGTATTTGTATATGGCAAGTTATATACAACAACACAGCAGTTTATATATTCTCTCAAAGTATATAGCCTGAAAAAATTCCATATTGTACCTATCTTGTTATATATATACGTTGTACAATATATACATGTGAATTTTATTATTATAAATCGACTCTGTGAGCTGTTTTGAGTGTCGCACGTTGAGAGTTTTTTTTTCATTTTGGGAATTATAGACGTGTATGGGTATAAAAATATATAAAGTTATATTTTTGTCCATCCATATGTAGAATTTTGAAGAAAAAAAATGTTTTACTGCCAGAGTGCCTGCTACTGTATTTATCACAAACAGAACAGTATATATACAAATGACGGAAAACAGATGGTTTAGGTTTCTTATAAGTAATAATACCTATATATGGGGAAGGTAAAAAGAGTTCAGATGTTTTTCAATCTTGAAATTATTGCTAAGATATGCCTGCGATATCTCAATACTTTAATTTTTATAAATAATTTTAATTCCTTCATATACAATTTCATGAAAATTTTATAATTATTTCTTTGCCTATATTTTCCATCCTAAATGGCAACATAAATCTCCATAATTCGTTCTTGAAGATATGAAAAGCATACTGATGATGGAACGTAGGTCCCGAAACGAGAATTGAGTGCTGAGATTACTTCATGGATTATTTGTTTTTAGAACCCACTAATTTTATTTGAAAATAGCTTTGCTTTGAATTAGACCGATTAGCTTGTTTTAAAATATTTATATATTTCATATCAACGGTCGAAAAAAAATAAAATTATTCATATTAAAAGCAAATACCACCAAAAGTTCGTACCAATCGTACCACCGAAAGTGCATCACAGGATTGCCTATATTCAACCGAATAAGCGCATTATACTGAATTGCGTTTGACCGAAAGTACGTATACCTTCGACAGTGCATACACCATCAAAAGTTCGTACTACCGAAAGTGCGTATTAAATGCCTATACTATACTCAATTTCCTATTCCCGTCTCCCGAATTGATTAGCAATAAAAGTGCGTTCCATCGAAACTGCGTACGAACGAACGTATACCACTGAAAGTGGTTACCACTATAGTCACCATCGAATTTTCTGACATTTAAATTTATAACAGTGCATTAACCAAATTGTCTAAACATGCGTACAATCGAAAATGCGTACCTTGAATTTTATGACCTTAAGTACCACCACGTACGATGGAAAGGTCACTGAAAATGCGTACGACCGAAAGCGTGTGTACCTTGACATTTCCTACCCCCAAATTTCCTGCCACCGAAATGGTGTATTATTCAAATTTCTTAGCACCAAAAGTTCGCATCACCGAAATTTCATACCGCAACATTTTCTATCTCTGAATTGCGTTCGACCGAAAGTGCGATTTTTGCGAATTTTCTACCGTCGAAAGTAATCAACATATGTGTTTTTACAGAGCTACTTTCGAACATCCGAATTTTAAAATTCTAAATGGCGACTTAAAAGACACTAAATGAATTAAGGTTCTAAAAGCCGTTTTAATTTGATATATCATTTTCAAATCTCATATACAAATTTTGCTGGCTGAAGAAAGCACGATGGACTAAAACTCTTAGAACTAAAATTGTAGCTCTTTTTACAGGGGTGGGGAGGGGGGGTTAACACTATAATTTGCCTACCTAGGTGTCACATCATATTATTGCATTTTAAAATTTGTGCATACAAAACTTTCGGCAGGGGGCCGAAAGAGGGAGTTGCCCCAAAAAGTCGTAGTATATCTTTTTTGTTGTAGAATGACCCTGCACAGGATAGAGGGGGCGCAGTATAATAATAACCAGTAGTAGTTTTAAAAAAATTTGACATGATTTAATTTTTCTAATTTGAATGACTTTCACTTCATTGTATAGAGGCAGAATTAGATTTTGAGAGAGGGTGGGGTCCTATTTGGAGCATATTCGCTATACTGCAGTTAAGCCCAATTTTTTCTTAAAATCAATCCAGATTTAAAACAACAAATTCTTGTGCAAATAAGATCATCATCTATGTACTTTAATGCAATACAAAGAAGCATATAGCAGCATATGGATCATGCACCAGGGTTGTCCAAAAATAATATATCGAAATATCGACATTAAATTTCGATTTTTTTCTTAGCCTGCAGAATATCTGTCCTCTGACCATTTCATCTGTTTTGATTTCAAAAATAAATATAAAAAATGGACAAAATATATACAAAGAAGCAGCATATGGATGATGCACCAGGGTTGTCCAAAAATATTTTATCGAAATATCGACATTAAATTTCGATTTTTTCTTAGATGTATTTGTATATCGATTTTATACCAATATTATGTTTTTTTGGTTTTGATTTTCGATTTATCAAAAAAATATCGATGATTTTTGGAAATGTCGAAATATCGAATTTTTTTCAGAAAAACCTGCAGAATATCAGTTCTCTGACCATTTCATCTGTTTTGATTTTCAAAATAAATAAAAAAAAATCTACAAAATATATTCCGATTCGGATAATGAATATAATAATAATTATTTCAAGAAAAAAACATATGTTTTTCCTTGTATATACATTTACATATCATTTTGAAATAGAGAGATGATGCGAAGGATGTTATAAAATATAATGGGTATCATCTATCTAGTATACTATATAACCATTATTTTCTTCAATACACTGTTGATCGTCATGTATATAATATAATTTATATATACAAAAGTTTATAACAACAGCAAATTGTTAACTGAGGTAAATCATGGCCAATAGAGAAGAAGTTGGAAAACACGATAGAAATATTACAAGACATTAATTATTATTTAAGCGACAAGTTAAGAAAAACCATAATTATCTATACACATTACAAAGCGATACCTATCGATACCGATATAACAATGCATATAATTCTACCGAAATCGATATCAAGTAATTTTATAAGCGATATCGATTGACATCGAATGATACTGATAGTGAAATAGAATGATATACTGACAGTTATTTGTATCGATTGATATCAAATAAAATATTAAATATTGTTGATATGAAATGATTGATATCATATTAATACTGATAGCGATTATCGAATAATACCAACAGAGTCATATTGATTAATTCCAATAGCGATATTAAATTATGTCAATTTCGAGGAATATTGATACGAATACCGAATTATAACGAAAATCATATCGATTGATACCAATAGCAATTTTAAATTATATCAATATCGAGGAATATCGATAGCGATATCGAATTATACCGACAGTCATATTAATTAATACCAATAGCGATATTAATTTATGTCAATATCGAGGAATACTGATAGCGATATCGAATTATACCGACAGTCTTATCGATTGATACCAATAGTAATATTAAATTATGTAAATTTCGAGTGATACTGATAACGATATCGAATGATACCAACATTCATATCGATTAATACTAATAGCGATATTAAATTATGTCAATTTCGAGGGATACTGAACACAGATGACAATAATAAATTATGCCGAATGATACCGACAGCCATATCGATTGATATCGCAAAAGCAATATTAAATTATGTCAATATTGAGGTATACTGCTAGTGATGTCAAATTATACCGACAGTCACATCGATTGATACAAATCACAATATAAAGTAAGTATTGAGTGATACTGATAGCGATATCGAATGATAACGACAGCCATATTGATTCATACCAATCACAATATTAAGTTATGTCAATATTGAGTGATACTGATAGCAATATCGAATGATATTAACAATCGATTGATATCAATATCAATATTAAATTATGTCAATATCAAGGGATACTGATATTGGTATCGAATTAAACTGACAGTCATATCGATTAAAAACAATATTAAGTTATGTCAATATCGAGTGATACCGATAACGATATCTAATGATACCAACAGCCATATAGATTGATACCAATATAGCGATATTAAATTATGTAAATTTCGAGGAATACGGATAGCGATATAGAATGATACCGACAGTCGTATTGATTGATACCAATCACAATATTAAGTTGTCAATATTGAGTGATACTATTAGCGATATCGAATGATACCGACAATCATATCGATTGATACCAATCAGAGTATTAATTTATGTCAATATTGAGTGATACTATTAGCGATATCGAATGATAACGACAGCTATATTCATTGATACCAATCACAATATTAAGTTATGTCAATATTTAGTGATACTGATAGCGAAATCGATAATGATAACGACAGCTATATTGATTGATACCAATCACAATATTAAGTTATGTCAATATTGAGTGATACCGATAGCGAAATCGATAATGATAACGACAGCCATATTGATGGATACCAATCACTATATTAATTTATGTCAATATTGATTGATATTGCCATATCGAATGATATCAACACTTCAACAGTTATATAGATTGATACCAATAGCTATATTAAAATATGCCAATTTCGAGGAATACTGATACAAATATCCAATTATAACGAAAATCATATCAATTGATATCAATAGCAATATTAAATTATGTCAATATCGAATGATACTGATAGCGATATTGAATGATACCGACAGTGATATCGATTTATACTATTAGAAATATTAAATAATGTCGATATTGACGGATACTGATAGCGATATTGTATGATCAGTATCAAACATTTCAATTTTTTTTATTATTTATTATTAATATTTTTTTTCACCATTGCACTACTTTCGTCGCTCAGTATAAACTTTTCCCAACTATATAATATAACACATAGCGATGGTACATTTACGTCATCCATGTCATCCCTTATTTATATAAGAAAATGTCAACTATATGTATGTATAGTGTATACTGTTTTTGAGTCAACAATTATTAATATATGTATACATGCGGGAAAAGAGAAAATGTGTGTGTTTTTATGAATGAAAAAGGATAAGATAGATTTTCCGATACGTTTTTTTTCTTCTTTAATTCATATAAGAAACGGTTGTTTCTAGGTAACTAACTATATAATGGAGGAGATGCGTTATGTATATCACTGTGATTTATCTATAATAGTAGGTAACACTTTTTTTCTGTTATGTTTCTTACTTCTATTTAGAAAAGCCATACAATAATATAATATTATGCTTTATGTACTTCAGCAGACTTCCAGGAGGATAGAAGAATATATTGCTGTGATGATGGGGGTAAAAAGGAAAAACAAGCTCTATATATGTATAGCTAAATGTGTGGTAGGAAAACGTGAGCTGTTCCATATATTAGTAACAATAAGAAAAATAACAAAAACTTTCTAAACCAATGTCTATACGTTTTCTATGTAACATTATTTCGAAAATAATAATATATAATTACATAATTTCGGAATAATAAAGTGACAAAATATGCTTCGTTTTCTGTGTTTATGAAAATATCGGTGGTTGTTTTTTTGTCTTTTGGGCAGCAAAATATTATATTTCTCTTCTAGGGTAACTGCATATATATATACATTCTTATATAGACCGAATCGCTAACTGTTACGTTACATTTTTGTTATGTAGATTTCAACATACAATTATCAAAAACATATATGGAATGAAACAATTTTTGATTTTTTTTGTATATTAATCTAAAAGAAGGTTTTTGTAGGAACAATTTGTACTGATATAACAATTTCACCATACCTTGTTATTTATGAGTTATGAACGTCTCAACTTTATACTGTTATGTTACATGATTTTTAAAGTATGAACTATTTTCAACGTGCAGTACATAGTTTCTTAGTTTAAGCATGTAAATAATAAATAAAATTTAAATTTTCCTAAAAAAAACTGTTTCTTTAATTTTTTTGAAGCAAATATTATGTATGAACTGTTACGTTACAACTTACAATATATACGATAATCAGTATGGATCAGGTAACGTCACTGCTATGTAAATCCAAGAGAGTGAGAATTCGAAAATTGGTCTGACTTAAAAATGTTTCACTGAAAACCGTAGAATAAAAAAGACACATGATGTTACGTTACAAAAAAAGACTGATATACGTAACACCATGCAGTACACGGTTTGTTACGGCGTTTTCGTCCATATATACATAAGCGTTTTTTTTCTCGTGTTGCCTTCATACCTATATAAGAATTATAGATATCATCGAGAAATAAAATATTTATAAAAATATTTGTTGATGCGAAAAAACAAAAATCTCAAAAATATTGTATAAATATTCAAATATTAATAATATTCTCTTACATATAAATATCGCATTTATATAATGTAATGATTGGAAATCAGGGGGCAAAAAATCGACGGAAATAAATAAAAACAATTTTCTTTTAGCAAATTTATTTAGAAAATTGGACAGATGAAAAAATCTCGTAGGATAATAAAATAAAAGTACAGGTAAACAGATTATTTAAATTCACTTTATTTAATAAACCCGAATTTTTTGTCAATTACCTACTTATCATCGATATAAATTTAAATCAATTAATCGCTTAATCGGATTTTGATGTTATATAGTGATATCTAAAATATAGTGAAATTTATCACTTAAAATCAAATTATTTCATACATACATTGTGATTCGTCATTTTAGTGATATATGACTAATAAAAGTTTAAAGGAATCACTTTTAATTATCTCGATTTTAGTGATATATCACTTTTAAAAAAATATGTATCAAATTTATTCACTTCGATGTGTCAGTGATAAATCACTAATTATAATTGTATCACTTTTATTCAAATTGATTCCACAGTTATCTATCAATAATAAATAAGAAAATATGTTGTATCACATTCATTCATTTCTAAAATTCAATGATTTATCACTTATTAGAATTAAATAAATTTTAGTGATTTAAATTTCTGTGATATTTATAATTAAAATTTATTTAATTTTACAAGAAAAACTATGTATAGTCCCGTTATTTACTTTTATTTCAGTGAAATATCGCTAATACAAAATTTTAATTTCAATTTTTTCACTTCGATGTATAAATCACTAATAATTATAGAATAGTTTCTTGTATCAATTTTATTTAATTTGATTCTAGTTATCTATCAATTAGAAACAAGAAAATATATTGTATCACTATATTATTCATCACTTATTAGAAATAAATACATTTTACTGATAAAAATTTTAGTGATACTTAATCACTAACATTTATATCATTTTACATCTAACAATACATTTATGTAAACATGTTATTTAAATCGATATTTGTAATTTATCACTAATAACTAAACACGAATTTTTTTGTATCACTTTTATTTATATCGATTTTGATGTGATGTATCACTTATCAAAAATAAATAAATTTTAGTGTTTTGATTCGATTAATTCATATATAATTTTAAAGTGATTTATTATTACTAATATTAATTTATTATTCCGATTTCAGTGATCACTAATATGTACAAAATTCGTTTGTATCAATTTTGTTCATTTCGATACACAATAAAGAATACAACAATTTGAGTGATTTTAGTTAGTTAATAGTGATAATTTTTATTACTTCACTTCAATTCTCGAAAAATTTTAACTAGTGATAAGAAATTCGTAAATTTAAGTGATCTTGATTTCAATTGTATTTTTTAATTCAGATATTCGAAACACTTAAATATATAAGCTTACGCCATTAGTACAGTAAATCACGTCACTTATTCAATTCAGTGATAAATTTCACTAATATATAAATACGTTACAGTGATAACATTACATATTTAAATAAACAACTTGTTTTTATTACACAACAATGGTCAAGTTTTCGATCTAAAAAATTAAAAAATCCTCATTTTTTGTACTTTTTACTACAAAAAAAAATCAATAATGATTTTGGAAAAATTCAAGATGGCAGCCTAATCCTGTCAAAAACATAAAATCTTGAATAATTTATTTATTAATATTATATTAATATTTGTTTAATTTTGATAAAACTAAAATATTTATCATTTTTGTAGTTTTAAATCGAAAAAAGGACACTTTCCAGATTGCTATTAAAATTACTTTTTCCTGTTTTAACTCCATTTTGAATTACGTCGTCATCTTGAATATTTCTTATATTTTGATTAATTTTATAAATTTTTAGTAGTAGTGCAATATATATACATATATAGTAAAAACCTGGATCTTTTGGAATGAATTTTGAATAATAATAATAATCAGTGTGCGTACTAAAATTGCTTTTTCCTGTTTTAACGCCATTTTGAATTGCGCCGTCATCTTGAATTTTCCCTAGATTTTGAATTAATTTTATAAATTTTTAGTAGTTCAACACAAATATAGTAAGAAACTGGATGCTTTTGAATGAATTTTGAATAACAAAATAATCAGACTGCGTACTAAAATTTAATTTTCCTATTTTAACGCCATTTTAAAATACGCCGCCATCTTGAATTTTTGCTATTTTGTTAATTAATTTTATCTGTTTTTAGTATAGTACAATACAAATGGTAAAAAACTGGACGCTTTGGAATGAATTTTAAATAAAAAAATAATCAGACAGCTACTAAAATTGCTTTTTCCTGTTTTAACACCATTTTAAATTACGCCGCCATCTTGAATTTTCTCTATATTTTGATTAATTCGATCAATTTTTAGTAAAGTAAAACAATTGATGAGTTGCGTTGATTGAATTCTGAATAAAAAATAACTTAGAAGTTTTGGTTTATCTGGGCAAATATAGTCGTGGTTATGACCGAAATTTACATCTTATTTAATTTTATTTAAAAAAAATTATTTTTATCCGAATTATTAGTAGCTTTTTTGTATATTTATAAAATTCTAAGCTACAAACTTACCTAATTAACTTCAAAATGGAAGCGGTGCTATATTTATTTACAGTATATACTGACGGTCAACTGAAATGATAAAAAAAACAAATTCTTAATTTATTTGCTCGGTTTTTCGAAAAATGATAAAATTAAAAGTTTTAAAATAAATATTTTATTGTGCGATAAAATTGAAATCTTTTTTGAAAAATTTACAAATTTCGCAATAGTTAGTTATCTTGAAAAAATATACAATTTTTCGAAATTCGTATCTTATCACCATATAAGATAAAATACGGATTTCTATAAAAATAATATAACTTTGGCCTATAGAATTTAATTATGATAAATAAATTATCGCAAAAAAAACCCAGAAAATTTGAAAATAAAATAATCTCGCTGTGTTTTTCCCAAAAAGTATAATAACACATCAGTGGAAGAAAAGACATAACCTAAAAATTTATCGAAACGAAATTTTCGGTCACATTTCGTTAGCCTTTAAGTGATATTTTTTTATATATAATTTAAAATAAAAAACGACAACAAAATGAATGCCTAAAGCTCTGAAAAGTTCAGAGCGGAAGTTTTTGTTTCTTCAACATAACCTCAAATAAATCTATCAGGCCAAAGAAATTAAAACTGTGTTGACATTTGAACTATATATATTCTTGATGAAATTTAAAATGACAAAATAAAATGCATTTAAAATAGCTAACTTTCTGAAAATATTGGAGGGAGATTTTAACGCAGATTTTTATTTCTTTAACATAACCTCAAATAAATTAATCAGAATCTTTAATGATATCCGTTTTTAAAAATAAATATGTTAAAAAAAGCCTAACAACTTCTT
Organism: Diadocidia ferruginosa; assembly: GCA_027564275.1. Lineage (NCBI taxonomy): Eukaryota > Metazoa > Arthropoda > Insecta > Diptera > Diadocidiidae > Diadocidia > Diadocidia ferruginosa. Next base: position 4,972 of record JANSTW010012896.1, on the reverse strand, counting down.
CATAATAAAACTTTCATTAAAGCTACTGTAAACAAATTTTATTAGAAAAATAAAATACCAAAAACTGTGGCAACAGATTTATTGATAAATAAATCAAAATCTTCCTATATATGATTTTGTTTATCATTTTCTGTATACAATTTAAAAAATTATTAATAATTTAATATATTATTTCAAAAGTCACATGGTGACTCTTCGTATAGTCTAAATTGGATTGGTCGCCCACACACTGACGTCGCATACAATAATACGCTAAATATCGACCAATCGGCGCACTGAATCTGCGTCGGTTTCGTATCTTCATAATATAAGCAGCAGCTCACATAGAAACACTGACAGCACTTGCTGCTCTTGACTTCGCCTTGGTGGTGGCATGGCACGGTTCTCTGTACATAAAATAACGTATACAACTAATGTCGTATCATCATCATGATCGGAATATAATATGAATAATATTGTGTGTATCGCTAGAACAACAACTACCTAGACTCTATATAGAACAACTATATATACAAAACAATACCATCGTCTAATTCTATACCTTTTCAGGGGGTCCACCTATCAGATGGATGGAAATTGAAAAATCAAAGTTCTATAGTTAATCCATTTTATCGTATAATTTTCTATTTTTTTGGACTATTAAATCATGTCATCTAAAATTTACCATTTAAGACAAATTATAGTCTGGTTCAATAAAAAAAAACTACCAAAATTTAAAAAATTTTATAAATTTGTTAACGATTGTCAATCACAAGAAGTTTTTGAAGACATAAAAATCTCATTAAGTCTGATCAAATTTGATCAATTTCATAACAAATCTCATCAAATTTATTTAATTTGATTGAAATAAACTTAACTTAAATTAATATTTAAATCAATTCTAATCAAATTTGATAAATCTTTTAAACAATACTCGTCAATTATCTGCAATAATTTTACTTAATTTTATTCATTATTATCAAATCTAATTAAGTGTGATCCAATTTGATCAATTTCTTAGAAAATCTCAACAAGTCTAAAATATAATTACTTGATTTAAATCAAGTGTAATTAAGTCAATCTTATGAAATTTCATCAATTTATAAGCAATTCTCATCAAATATGAGACAAATTTACTTAATTATAATCAAATAAACTTAGCTCAAATCAAATATGATCAAATCTGATTGATTTTTCAGCAAGTCTCATTAAATAATACAAATATTTTACTTTTAAATCAATTCAATTAAAATTCTGAAAAAATTACTTAATTTAAATCAAATATATTTAACTATAATCAAATTTCATTCTATCAATTTAACCCAATTTCATCAATCTTATTAGCAAATCCTACATACATTTACAGTAATTAAAAAAACACTTACTCAATTAAAATAAATTTTATTTAACTTTAATCAAATCTGATTGATTGATCTGATTGAATCTGTCAAATTTCTAAACAAGTCTCATCAAATATACAAGTCTACTTAATTTAATCAAATAAACTTATCTCAAATCAAATATTATCAAATCTGATTAATTTCTGAACAAGTCTCATCAAATGATACAAATATTTTACTTTTTTTAATTTACTTAATTTAAAGAAAATATATTTAATTATAATGCAATTTCATCAAGTCTGACCAAATTTGATTAATTTTTAAACAAGTCTCGTAAAACATAAATAATTTTCGAATAAAATCTTAACAAATCTTATCAAATTGCATAAATTTTCATCAAATATGAGTCAAATTTACTTAAACTTAATCAATTTAAACTTTTCTCAAAAAAATGCTATCTAATCTGATCAATTTATGGTCGAATTTCATCAAATATGACACAAATATTTTACTTTCAAACAATTCATTGAAAGCCTCATCAAATTAGATCAATAATTTATAAAGAAAGTCTCGTTAATATGAGACACATTTACTTAATTTTAACAAATCTCATTAAATCTAATCAAATTGGATAAATTTATTAAACAAGTGTCATCAAGTCTGAAATATATTTATTTGATATAAATCAAATCTAATCAAATCTCATCAAGTCTGATCAAGTTGCAAAAAATTAATGATCAAATCTCATCAAATATTAGACAAATGTACTTAAATCTAATCAAACGAACTTATGTCAAGTAAAATTCCATCAAGCCTGATTAAATTTGATCAATTTCTGAGCCAGTTTTATCAAATATGACACAAATATTTGTTTATTTTTCAATCAAATCAAATAAATTTAAAGCCTGATCAAATGTGATCATTTTAATAAGCAAGTCTTATCAATATGAAACCAATTTACTTAATTTTAGTCAAATTAACTTATCTCTAATCAAATCTCTTAAAGTCTAATCAAATTGGATAAATTTATTAAACAAGTCTCATCAAGCCTGAAATACATTTATTTGATATAAATCAAATCTAATCCAATCTCATCAAGTTTGATCAAGTTGCAACAAATTATGAACAAGTCTCATAAAATATGAGACACATTTACTTAAATCTAATCAAATGAACTTATCTCAAATAAAATTCCATCAAGCCTGATTAAATTTGATCAATTTCTGAGCCAGTTTTATCAAATATGACACAAATATTTTTTTATTTTTTAATAAATTAAATTTAAAGTCTGATCAAATTTGATCAATTTATGAGCGAATTTCATCAAATATGACACAGATATTTTACTTTTCAATCAATTCATTGAAAGTCAGATCAAATTGGTTCACTTAATAAACAAGTCTTATCAATATGAGACAAATCAACTTATCACATTAAATTTCGTCAAATCTCATAAAGTAGCAATAAATTATGAGCAATTCCCATCAAATATGAGAATTAAATCTAATCAAATAAACAAATATAAACAAAATTCTATCAAACCTAAATAAAATTGATCAGTTTTTCAAGTTTTCAAGTTCCATCAAATATGACACAAATTTTTTACTTTTCAATCCATTCAATCAAAGTCTGATCAAATTTGTTAAATACTAAAATTTATTCTGCTAAAATATGATAAACGTTCATAAAATTCTGCGGATATTTGATCAAACTCTGCGGAAATTTTATCAAACTCTGCGGAAATTTGATCAAATTCTGCGGAAATTTTATCGAAATCTGCGGAAATTTCCTCAAAATCTTCTAATTGTTTTAAAGCTAATAAAACTTGACGATTTAAAAAAAACATTTGTGAAGCAAGTCTCATCAAATCCACAACATTCGGTATTTATTAGTTTATGAATTGTTTAAATAATTTAAACAATTACAAATTTTTTTCTAATTGACAAATTGAGAAAAGACAACCTGACTAAAAAACAAAGAGCTGCGAAGTTAAAAGCTAAAATACATTACAGGCGCATACATGGCATTGCTTTGGTGCTTGGCTTGCTTTAGTTGAAAATTTGAGTATATGGCAGCTCTATAGCTCGTGCTATAAAATATTTTTTGAATGGCTTTTATAATATAATATCACATATCCATTCCATATAATATGTTGTATACGGAAAATGCTTTATAATGTGATTTGTATAGAGTTTTTCTTTTTTTATAATGTGCGAGAGTTACGTACGTCAAACACACAATCACATCGGCCTCTGTATATAGGTTTGATGTGTTTTCCACTGTATGCGATGAAAGGTAAAGCTTCGGCCGCACACACATAATATGTGTTATTGGTTTTAATTTTCTTAAAAAAATAAATTTTCCGATGGATCATAAACTAAATTATTGCATGTATATTGAGTTTTATCACAGACAAGAATAATTACCAGACCAATTATGCTGAATAAAAAATGGACCTACAACGAAAAGAGGTTTTGTGGGCGAGCTTATAATCATGTCATGCTTCATGATACAACGACAACAGTTTATAATGGCTGTTGTGGAACAATCATGATAATAAACTCACTCATATTGTAGTTTACACTAAGTTGTAGGTCCATTTACCTACTTCTCTGGTACTAGGAGAAAAGAGCTTTAATTTGCGTCTAATAAATCATTTCTAATTTTTAGGAAATCAAAATACTAGAAATATTAAGTATATAATTTTTATATATTAGTATAATATACTTGATCTTGGAAAAATGAAAAAAATACTAGTAAAAAGTTTTTAATAATTTTTTTAATTAAAAAGTACTCAATACTAAAAATTTCCAAAAATAAACAAACAAAAATTAAGTATTATATACTAAAATTTAGTTTTGTATACTAAAATCTATAGTATCATATACTAAAACTTAGTATCGTATACTTAAATTTAGTATATACAAGTAAATTTATAAATCAAGCAAATATTTGCTCATTTTTAGAAGTTAAATTTTTTTGAATGTAATACTAGATTTTAGTTTCAAGCACTAGAAATTGCTAAATATTTCCAAATATTGTTAGTATTGTATGCTAAAATTTAGTATTGTATACTAAAATTTAGTATATTAAGTCAAATTAAAAGCTTTCATGAATCAAGCAAATCTAAAGTAGACGAAAAACAGATAGCTAATATACTAGATCCAAGTATAATAAGTCAAATTTTTTCTCTCAGTGTAAATGGACCTACAACTGAAAAGAGCTTTTGTGAGCGAGCTTACAATCATGTCATGCTTTATGATACAACAACAGCAGTTTATAAAGTCTGTTATGGACCTATCATGATAATAAGCTCACTAACATTGTAGTCCACACTCAGTTGTGGGTCCATTTACCTACTTCATTGGTAAATGGACTTACAACTGAAAGGAGCTTTTGTAAGTGAGCTTATATTCACGTCATGATTCAAGATACAATAAAAGTTTATAATAACTTTTGTTGACTTATCATAACAATTGTCAATAAGCTCACTCACATTGTAGTTCACACTTTATAGGTCTATTTACGAGGGGTTAACCACTATTGGAATTCATGGGACAAGCTTGTGGAAATCATTTTGGAAATCATTTCAAAAAATGGAAATCATTTGGAAATCATTTCAAAAAATGGAAATCATTTGGAAATCATTTCAA
>JANSTW010012785.1:0-15864 GCA_027564275.1 Diadocidia ferruginosa | reverse complement strand
TAGTGCCGAAACAGCTGACCGGATCACCAAACTTATTTCACAAAATGTGCAGGGAATTTATTAACCTATAATTTAAATTCCAATTTACCAACATCGGTTACTTCTATTCCGAGAAATGGTCTAATTTGTAAAGCTAACTCCGACAAAAACTAATTTGCACCATATCTCGAAATTTTATCCATAGAATTTTTTTTTCCATTTATGTGATTGTCTGGCACGTTTACATTAGAAAAAAATAGTGGCATAATGGTCACAAAAAAAGTTCGATTTTGTGGAGTAGTGTTATTTATTGGTGTTTTTTAGCTATTTTATACTTAGTATTTTTCGAAGCGGAACTATCATTCTATCACTTTGAATTATATATGCATAAACAATATGCTAAAAATACAAAATTCAATCAAAATTTAATACCGATTTGTTTCTTTAATTCATTTTCTTTCCAAATTATAACTATACATAATATGTACCAGAACTTATCAATTATAATCAAATAAAGATTTTGTCACCAAATGTCAATTTGTTTTCTCTAATATAATAATCGATTGTATATTTGTATATATTGTTGTGCATCCCAAATTACTAAACATACAAATATTATATATTATAATAAGAGGGTTTTTTTTCGTATCAGAGACAAGATATCCACCCTCTCAACCAACAAATGTAAATGGTGTCTAGAGATAATAATAATAATAATAATACTATAATGGAAGTACAAGCTAAAATTGGGAATATGCTACATGTTTTTGGGGTAACTGAAACAATTTATATCTACATAATATTAAACATATATATCTGTATGATATATAATTCATTTATTTATATATAAATATAGTTTACAAGCCATATGGGACCAATTTTCTGGCCAAAATGAAGCGATATCTGTTCCTATTATTATTGCATGGCAGAGATTCTTAGTATAAGAAAAATTAGGGCTGAAAAGGTTATCTCCGTGGCTTGTAATACTCATCTTGTTTATATTATATATGCGGTATATGATAAATAGATGTGTAAATATATATGTATTCGTATCACTTATGTATAGTATGAAATTGTATAATGCCGTATAATTAACTGACACAAGTATTATCTTCTATAGTAAAAGGGAAGTATCCCCCTTAAGGGTATTTATTGAAAAATATATCCTGAAGAACTTTGGGAGTTATTTAGAAATTCCACAAAGTATACAATGTATTAAAAGTTTTCCTGTATCGACAAGTTAAGCATAATATGCCTAGGGCCTCCGCCCCAAATAATACTTAATTATATGATTTCAATTTTTCATCAGTCATTCTTTTATATTTTTTTAACTAAAATTTTCCATCCCCCTTATAGTGGAGGAAAATTAGACTTTTTACGGGAAAAACTTGGGCAAAAAGATGGGTCTAGTTTTTTCGGTTAAGTTTATCCATAGGATAATATGGAAAAAAGTCCCAAAAGGTTATTGGACGAGTTTTTGGGCTGGTTTTTGACCCGAATTTGGTAGTATTTTACTTTTCAGACGATATCGCCAAAACTGTAACCAAGTTGTGGAAAATAAAGTAACGTAACCAATCGACTTTTGCTTTTTTTGATTAGTTTTAACCTCAGTATCTCCCAAAAAAAGTCACTAAAAGTTTGACCAAGGGAAAATCGATATTTTGATCAGTTTTTGGACCAAATTTGGTAGTTTTTTTGAACTTTTGGTCATAATATAAAAATTATCAAATGTATATACTTTTGAGTTATATTACTAACTTATATCGTATATTAAATTACCTGTCATTTGACATATTGCATAACCGATTTGGATATCAGGGTTGCTTATATCGTTAAACGCAATAGAATCGAAAAATCTCAATTGTAATTTTGTTTTGGATTTTTAGCAAAAAAGATCCATAAATTTATTCTTTACAGTATTTTTTGATGTTACATAACTTATGTATTGAACCCAAATTCGTAAATATTACAGTTTTGGCGATGTGATTATTTTTGAGATCGCATCGCCAAAACTGTAATATTTACGAATTTGGAAAAAACTACCAAATTTGGGCCAAAAACACTGTTCCCTCCCAATAATCTTTTGGGACTTTTTCTCTATTATCCTGTAGATATACTCAACCGAAAAAATCTAGACTTATCTTGTTACCCAAATTTTCCCATCAAAACAATTTACCTTTACTCCACTACTACTACTAAATGGTAAATTATTCTATAAAGAGTGGAGATGCAGATGAGTAAAAGGGTATCCTGTACCCTTAAAGATATTATATCAAATGAGGAAATGAGGATTTGTGGGGGAGAACTGATGTTGACAAATTGAAGCATAATAAGGCTTAGAAAGTGGAACTAGATTGTACATACTCTGCTAAAACCGAGTAGCGATATAGTGAGAGTGCCGCTACAGTGGAACCCACAAGGTAACAAAGATCGAAGCGAGCGAGAACACAAGCAGCAGTAGACGAAAAAAAAAGCGAACTGTTCGAAGCAGCAGCATACCTAAGAAATTTGCTTAGCAGCGATTATTGAGCTGAGCATCACGCATACAATTTCAACTCAGCATTTTTTTATTAGCATAAATTTGTAATATAAATTCCGAAAATTCTAAAATAGTCAGGAAAAGTAAGTAAAAAAAATGGTGGGTTATGCTGTTATGCATATGATTTTCTTTTAAAAACTAAAATAAATAGATTTAGATTTTAGATGGATAAAACTTAGTCCAAGAAATAATTCATGAAAAAGATCAAATGTCGCAAAAAGTGCGACTTGGAATCTGTTGGAGACTCATATAATATTTTGTGATAAAAGGAAAAAAAACTACCAAATTTGACCCAAAAACCGTCAAAAAAAATTTATTTTCATGGCCAAAGATCAAGATGGCGGCTGAAACAGCCCTATTGAAAAGTCATCAATTTTGATTTTTTAATTTCTATGGATCTTTAACAGATTAATTTTCAAAGTCTTATTAATTATCTGTGCAGCAGCAGATTGCGAAATTTTTTGCTCGAGTATATGCTGACATCGAGGCCAATAACTGAGGCGAATAAATTGAGTATAGGGAGACTATAAGTCATTCGCTTCGATCTCTGCGAGGTAATCGCAGGCCTTGTATGAAAGACTTCGTTGCATCAAACATCATTGCAGAAGCTAAAGCTATAGTTGTATGAAGTCTTGGGTCTGATAAATGTTCCTTGGCTGTCTTTGGCTGTATATTTTTGAAATTTTCTAAAATTTGATCGCTTTACTATATGTAGGTACTTACTTTTATGAAATTTTCCGAGTACCTTTAAAAATTGTAAAAACTAAATCAATTTTATATCCTTAAATTTACATAAATATTACATTTTCATATGTCAATATAATATTATGACAACCTATTTATACATATAATCTTAACGGATTAATCTCTGTAGTATAGAAAAACATTGCTATAAATATACAGAACTAATAATAATAAAACGAAATAAGCAACAGATTTTATAGCAATTACATTATTTATCAATGAACTGAACAAACAAATGGAAAAGTATAATAAAAACAATGATATTGCAAAAAATATTGATATTATGAAAATGTACAGATGAAAATTTTAGCCCGGCACCCTACTCGCCAAATTCGGGCAATAAATGTTCCCATTATATATACAATTTGACAGAAATGTAATTTTTTTATGATTTAACCCATAATGAAGAAACTGTATATATGTGCGGTGCTAAACGGGGTGTAAAATTATAGTACTTTATATCTAGTAATTATTTATGATATCTTCAAATATTATTACAAATGTATATCATAAAAACACACAAGATTTACTACACATTTTTCTTTATTTTCTAATAATAAACCACAGCATATAATAAAAAAAACATATCAACACAATAAAACAACCCTTTTGTCTATTAAATGTTTAATATTTCGGACATCTGTCTATAATTGTATATATAGAAATATGTATACACTGGAGTGACATTGATAGTAATGGGTTAATATTAATTTGTTCGGCGAAAATATTGACGTTTTTCTTATTATTTATATATTTATGTTGATGCTGCAATAATATATTTAGAATTATAAAAATAATATCCGAAAAGAATTTTATGTTTATATATAAATAAATAAAATTGCAAAAATATGTTTTATTGTTATATACAGGAAAGAAAAATGGAAAATACTTTGTAAAAAAAGAAAATATTTTTTTTTATTTTGGCCTTATAGAAGAGCTTTTTTTAGTACATAGTCCTGTTTTTTTTCTATTTTTACACTAATTGAATTTAGAAACCTTGTTTGTACGTCACTTAAACGATTTCCTTCAAATTTTGCACACTATTTTTTTTTCATGTTAGTGTGTACATAAGTTTTATAACGTTTTTGTATATTTCTAGAGTATTTCCGATGAAGTCCATAATACTGGACGAAACGTCAAATATTTAATAAAATTTAAGTAAGTTTTTATTGAAAATGAAAGTATTTGTTTTTAATAAATTATAAGACCGCTGGCTCCAGAAAATCAGTTAGAAAATTTCCATTATACCGGTCGAAAAATTTACAAAAGCAAATTTTAAATTGGACCCTTGTCATTTCTATAATCAAATTTAATCAATATATTTGAAAAATAAAATATATTAAATAAATAATAGTCGTGTTCGTTCTGATGACTTAAAAAATGTGTAAACAGTTTCAGTTTTTATTTGCCTACAATACTCCACTATTTATATGGTTACAAGTTATTTGAATGACACCAAAGTGTATTTATTTTGTATAGTGAAGCAATATCATATCTTCTCCTTCAACTATTGAATTTTCTATATAAAATGCAATTGTTTGAATAATTAGATCTTAGATGTCGCTCCTGAAGGTGACATGACATAACAGCCGAAAACATAACACCCAAAAGCTTGAACAAGCTTTTTTCTCATTTTTCTAATTCTCAAACCCGCTGTAGCAGCCAATAAATAAAATTTCGCTTTGTTTAAAATTTTTAGAAGGGAAATTTAATCGTTTTTTAGCAATTTTTAGTGAAGACACAAACAATAAATAAGTTTTCGTGTGATTTAAGTGTGTTATGACAGGTCTCCCTCCTGAAATTTGTATTCATTGTTTAACTATATAAAATAACTTTACTGACACACATACACAACGTATACGCATTTTAATTTGTAATGTAATTTTAATTTAAAGAAAACAATGAGTTTTCAAAAAAAAAATGTTTAAAAACTTTTTACCTAAAATATTAAAATAATACATCCACGTTGAGCTGGCCGCTTTAAACACATTACACCAGGCCAAATTGTGTCCGGGAGATATAAAAAATTCCCAAGCATTTGGCGGTAATTTCGAAATGATTTTATTTCGTTGGCAGGCTTCCCATAATTTCGACTGGCGTTCGGCAAAGTCATGCTCAGCGGCAGCATTTAGTTCTTCTGAATATTCATAAATTGGATTTATCGTTGTTGAGGTCGTACTATAAAAGCTACTGTTGGTAAATGCACTCTTATTTAGGCTTCCAGCAAACGATGAAGAATTCATCTGAACATGATGCTTTCGATAATGTTTATTGACGGTTTGCTGAAAATTTGGAAAAAATATTTCATAAAAAATATTAAGAGAATAAAAAACTCCATTACCTGTAATTCGTTAAAATTAATTTGCAATTGTTGTTGCTTTCGATTGGTCAGTTCGAGGGCAGCCATCGATTCACGAAGTAATATAATAAAATATATGCCAAAAACCAGTAGGACAATTAGACATTTTATCATAATTTGTAATTTTCGTTTTGCACATAATTTCGATAAAATTAACATTTTTACTAATTAGTTTTGTCGTTGTGTTGTTGTATGTTTCATCCATAAGGTCGTTCATATTTTTGGTGTTTTTATAAGTTTGTAGTAATATTTTTTTAGGCTTCCATTTTTAGTATTTTTGTATATTGTGGCTAAAAAAAATATAAACTGGGATAATTATGAGGGTGGGAAAATTAATTTTAATATTTATTGCTGATAAATTAATTTCTGTTCTATATAAAAAAATATTCTGAGACATTTTTTTTTTATTTAGTCTAATCTTTATATATATTTTTTATCGAATGGTATAACTCAAAGTCAATATATTTGGTGGAACTATATATAATTGACAATTTTTTTTTTATTATTGATTGAATTCATAAGTATATAGCTTTTTCATATTATATCAAAATATATGAATCACAATAAAGCTTTCATATACAATTCCGCCTACGCCTATAATTAATAACCATACTTATAACAATTTGTACATTTGTTCTTGGTTATAACTTTGTGTTTAAAAACTCGATATCTGTTTTTTTATATTCTTTAAAATTTATTTAATTCTTCTATTTTCTTATAAAAATTATAAGCTCATATTACAAATCTTATATATTTTATTTACACGAGCCCCCAGTAAGATTAATTAATCAATAGAAAAACAGATTTCATCTATATAGTTTTACAAAACTCATTTAGCTTAATAAAAAATAAAAATATATACTTCGATAAAACCCATTTATATGCCGACAATATTTACCTTGTTGAATGTGCAAAAAATTCAGCTACATATTATTATAATATTTTCCTTTGTATATATATGGCCCAAAAATAGAAAGTTTTAAATCAACTCATGTATACATGTTTGTAAAACCACCACATTATAAAAAAAATGTCTTTCCCTTTTTCAGTATATATGCGGGTGTGTAGCAGGAAAACTTTTCATATTGGAAAATTCTTTCTTTTACATATTCGCCTATAATTAACTATCATATTTTTTGATGTATTTATACATCTACCTCGAGCTAACCATTATTTTATTCTTTGGCCTAGCAATTAACCCACAATTTTCACACACAAAAAAAACATGTCTACACCATACTTTAAAAGTCATATGTTTTTAGTGACAAAAAAATAGGAAATTTACATTTTTCTCTTTGTCCTTTGAGGACGATAATAATAATAAGAAAAAAACTATAAATAAACCCGCTGCCACATATACACTAATTGAAGTGGTTGTTAGTTTTTGCTGCGACGATTTGCCACTTGAGTTGCGGGAAATTTTTTTAATTTTATTTTCAAGTGAAATGGAAAATTATATTTGGTTGTATGGAGAAAGCTTTTATTATTTTCCCAATTTTCCACCACCCTATATATATGCGAGAAGAGCCCGCAGAAAGAGAGTTGGCATATCAAATGAGATCCATAAAACCTATATGTGTAACGTGTATATTCCATTTTGTATATTGATCTGGACATGCGTGAATATTATGAATATTTTCAGAGAATTTCCACGTTGTTTCCAGGAAAAACAACATTTTTGTTTTGATAAATATTATACGTTTTGCATAAATCAACATGTGAGAATATAGCACTGGTGGCATAGAGATTTTGTTTAAGTTTTATTTTTTCTATATATAGCCCGTTTTATACTACACGTTTTTTTACATAATATATCTCCTTAATTTCTTATGTCCTGTCTAAAAAACAGACTTGCTATACAGAAAATTTATGAATAATCAATTTTTATTTGATAAAATAAAAAAAGCGGACGAAAAATATTGGTCCGAATATTGGCGTCGATCCAGCCAAATCTTGAGGGAGGGAAAAAGATTGTTTTAATATACCTAGAAATTCAATAGACACTGTGGAGGATATAAACGTTGATCGTGTACAGGCTATTTTAAGTTTTTTAAAGTTCCCTTTTTCTTATTTAAAATTTTGTAAAATTATTTAATCAATACAACATTGCTGCGCAGCGAATTTTTTTGGAAAGAATTTAATGCATGAGTCATGCGCCCTAGCTATTTGCCTAACTTCATCATCGTGTCTTTTACTGCAAAGCAAAAGCCATTTTACCCTCTTTTATCTGATACGATGGTTTTCGCGGACGACCATATCAAAGGTGGAGTGTTGTCAGCAGCTCGCAATATTCATGTTTTTACACTCCGCTTACTTTGCCTAACTTGTCTATACGCCACTGAACCTGGTAGACTGGGACTTATTTTAATGGTGAAATTTTCTCTTTACGTTCTACTGTAAAAAAACAAAATTCACCTAAATTTGTTGTTTTAAAAATAAAAAAAAAAAATAAAAAAAATTTGTTCTCGTATTACTGCAAGTCACTATAAATATAACGACTTTTTTACTTCTGTATCCTGGCGGATTAGAGTAAAGAACATATTGGAATGAATCCAAAGTTTTATAGGGTATAGTTTCTTTTTTTGACTATTGAATTATTGTATTATTAAAAAAGCAGGATGTTCTGGGTCCCCCCGGTCCAACCCAATTGACGCCCCTGGCCAAAATTCTCCCAGTTAAACTAAAATATATTACAGGAGTTACATAAAAATGGGGATACCATTTCCATTTTCGATTATAAATTCCAAAATAGAACTTCCCAACCATCAATCATATCAATACATTCATAGATATGTTATGTAATAGTATTAGTTACTTTGAGGGGTGGTATTACAGATTAATTCCATGAAGATTCCCTAATGAAATTTTCTATGAAGATTTTATGCAGAATTTTTTGATTTTGATAATTTTGAAATCCAGGAAGTTTTTCATGGACGAATTCTTTGTTAAAATATTCTTCATGGTTTCTTCATTAAAAATTCTTAATGGAATCTTCATGGATTATATCTCCATAAATAAGTCTTATATCTTCGTGAATTAATAACCTTATATCTACGTTGATAAATGGACGTACTTTTTTTTGGAGATATAATCCATGAAGATTCCATTAATAATTTTTCGATGAAGAATTTTTCAATGAAGAATTTTTTTTATAAAAATTTCATGTAGAATTATTCAATATAATCCTTGATGATTCCTTTAAGAATTTTTCAATGAATATTTCAATAAAGAATTTTTTGATGAAGAAATTTTTAATGAAGAATTTTAAGAAAAATGTTTAATGAAAGATTATATAAAGAATTTTTCCAAGAAGATTTAATGTAGAATTTGTCCATGAAGTATTTCTCCCTGAAGATTCCATTATATAGTTCATATAACTATGACCTATGTTATTCACTGGTAAAAAAGAATTATCTCTACAATGCTCATATTTTTCGACTATTTAAAAAAAATCGTATGGGAGCCAGATCTAATTCCAGAGTATTGGGCCTCTAAATAACAGACAGACTTTTTATGTTGTAGTTTTTCTAAATCAGGCCATCATAAAACGCAAAAAATGGGTCCCGGCAATTTGTCCATTTTGACCTAAATTAAAGCTTTTACTATTTACATTCAATATCCATATATATGATATGCGAATCTTTTGTATAGGTATATGAATAGTAAATGCAAAAAATATATTTAATTAACAGTTTGTTCTAAAATAATCACAGCTCAGCACAATTCTGATTTAATAAAATTAATTATATAGCCTGAGATCAAACTTTCCAACTATATAATAAATACTCTACAATTTCTCTATATAGCAAATAAGTGCAAATTACCAGAACTTTAACGTCATTGCCTCGTGTAAAGCAAAAGTATTTATTGTTTGCTTCAATTAGCTAAACTCTTTTTCATTCATTTCCATAATAATTCTCACGCGTTAAACCGCATGTCCGCATATGCAAATTTATCTTTTAGATAATTTTTTTTTTGTTTAGTAATTTTATAATTGCGCTAATTTTCATAATTTTAACATGAGCTTTTCATACGCATTCATTTTTAAAAGAATAAACGCGTCTTTACTTAAAAGAATTACTCTTTATTAGCTTCACGTCGTCATTTTGAAATTGCATTTCGTATGTTTGATTTAAATGGAGATGGAGATGTTGATTGCGAAGAATTCGTAAAGGTTGCAACATTAGTCCGGCATCAAACGAGCATTGGTAGTCGCCATCGAGATCATGCCAATACAGGCAATACGTTTAAGGTATACAAAAAAAAAATTTTAAGTAACAGTTAGACAGAATTTTTACAATTCATCAGAAAAAGGATAGAGATAGCTTTATAGCAAAAGTCTAAGTGCGAAGACATTTTTCTGAACGACGACTTTTTTTCCCTCAATATAGACTTTTTAGAGGGATGACTTTCTTCCCCTCAATTGCGACTTTTAAGCCTTTGTTTTATTTCATTCGAGTGTACACATTTTTGTATCTATATTTTCTATCTCTTTTTACTTGATATCTTGAAAAAGTCAACGTCTAACTGCTACTTAATAAATTTATCAAACTAAAAATGTGCATTTTAGGGGGTTAATTCGGCATTAACAACATTTTTCTTTGGGAAAAATCTCGACGAAAAGTTAACAATTGAGAAATTTCTCGAATTTCAACATCAACTGCAACGAGAAATATTGACACTTGAATTTAAGCGTAAAAATCCAAATGACGAAGGAAACATTACGGAAGGTGATTTTGCTGAATTAATGCTCGCCTATGCCGGCTATTCGGATAAGAAAAAGGCGAAAAAATTAAAGCGAGTCAAGAAACATTTCCGAGAAAGTGGCAAGGGAATATCGAATAAAGAATATTTAGATTTTTTCCATTTTCTGAATAATATTAACGATGTTGATACGGCCCTCACATTTTACCATATTGCCGGAGCCTCCATTGATCAGGCCACACTAAAGCATGTTGCCAAAACCGTTGCCCATGTAGACCTATCGGATCATGTGATCGATGTTGTTTTTACCATTTTTGATGAAAATAGTAAGTTTAGTGTGTGTGGAATTATTTTTACTTAAATTTAAAATGAAACAAATTTTCAGTGGACGGACAGTTAAGTAATCGTGAATTTGTGGCTGTTATGAAAAATCGTCTGCTTCGTGGTCTGGAAAAACCAAAGGATACTGGATTCGTTAAGCTGATTCATTCAGTTTTGAAATGTGCCAAAGAAACAAAGCCTGTACTTCTTGATATATAAATGAAAATAATTTTGTTACTTTTTTATATAAAAAAACGAACGATATGCAAATCTCCATCTCCAAAAATACGCTTTTTATTTATTAAATAATAATGTAAGACATGAAATATTCTAAACTATTTATTAAATGTAATAATTTCAATCTTAATACATATAATATATAAAATTACAAATAATTAATTTAATTTTAATTTTAATATTAATTTTACACTTAAAATATTTTTCTTACAGGGGTTTTATTTTTCAGATTTGTATGCCTTTACACATTTCCAGGTTTTTTGTGTTAAATTAATACGCATATAAAAGCAAATATGGCCGTCTAAAATTCAAAAAAACAAAACCCATTTATATTGATGTTGGTTTTTGAGCACTAGCGCCATGCTTCAGTGAACTAAAATTGAACATACCCTATATAGAGAAATATAACAGTAGTAAAGGACACTTCATAATTATGTTTGAAATTGAGTATTTCTTAGCTAATTTCAAAAAACAGTTTTACAAATATTATGAAAAATTTAAGTTTTATTTTATGCTAAGTGGGGTTGATCATCGCACGTAAAAATAATTAAAACTAACTTATAACATATTAAATTATTAAGTAATGTTTTTATAACATTTTTCCATATTCACAACAATTGATATGACCAAATCCATTTAAGAAATCTGGACAAAATGGTGGAATTTTTTTATGATAACAGTAGTTGCCCTTTGGTAATCTATAATCAGGCAAAAAGCTTAACTAAAACAAAAACCAAGATATAAATGATTTATCTACACCCACCTGTTGTTATTAAAAAAAGAAATATTTTCCTTATCATTAATTGAGAAATGTTTCGTTCCCAACGGTTCCGTTTCAATAATGATATTATCGATTATGTCACGTTTGTCAAAGTTATCACTTCTCAAGTAACGAAAAACTCCTGCATTTGGACAAAATGAATTGCTTTTTGTGGCATACATTGGATACATGTCGCTGAATAGTATTTGTGACATATAGCAAATTGACCACAAATGACTACATAAATTGGGATCTGTGGAAAAAATTGTTTTACTAGAATTATAGTTTTTTTTAATTTTTTAAACATATACTATCTGTCCTGTGACAATACGGTTGAATATATCCATCATTTATGCAAACATTAACGTGTCCAATTGGTCCAATGTCACCATAGTAGCCAGCATTTGTTTGCAACACATAAACCGTTCTGGCATCACTTTTGATTAGTTGAATATCACCGAATACAAATGGCAAAGCTGGATCTAGGGCTAAATAATAATTTACTAAAAAATCTTCAATGCTAAAATATACGCTAAAAATTACCAACAATTTTATCTAATTTAAATAGCAGTAATGGTGATTTACCCAATAGACCACAAATATGTGCACCCATCGAATGGCCAATACATGATGTAATTGTCTGAACATTATTAAAAAGTCGATTTAAATGTTCCACCAAACATTGACCAATAAAATGAATATTATTAACCATTGCTACATAACAAGGCGGTGGACTTAGACCGGTATAATCAATTAGAAATAAATTAAAATCACCGCGTAATTGTAATGCTGTAAACATAAAATTAATTTAAATCTTTTAAATAAAATTACACTTAGACAGTGCTAGTTTTAGTTGTGCGATTCGTCAACAGACAAACTGCCAGATCACCTACTAAAAAACACAACAAAAAGGATAAAATTTGGATTTTTTTTTCTAAGCAGCTTCTTGGAGTCAACTGCGTTTTAAAAGAACATTTTTCAGACGGTTTCAATAAATCGGAGCCCCCGTTTTTTTTTTATTGTGTAGGCGACACAAACAGGAAATTTTGGGTACTTCGTACAAAAAAAGTGATGGAGTAGATTTTCTTTATGTTTTTTGTGCTATTGCATTATCCTTCAAAAACAGTTCGTCGGACAATTAGTACAATTCAGACCGATTGTAGGTGCAAAGTTGATGGTAATTAATAATTTTTTTGTTGCAGTTTATTGTAATTTTTTGTTTTTTTACATGACATCTCAGCGAAGGTAAATAATTTTTTTTACTTGGCAAAATTTAAAACATAGGATGAGTTTCTTTATAAATTGTTTGTAAAATTTTGCTTGAATTAGTTAATTAAGCCCAGTTATATTCACGTGTTGCCATATGGACACTCCAGCAGAATATCGATACAAAACAAATTTCTTTCTCATATAAATATATGACGCTGAATGAGATAATGGATACATTAAATGAAGATGATGATTGTGATAAAGCGATCTGTATTCATCCACTCGAGGCAAATATTATCGTCCTGATGAGGATTTTTTCGACGACGAGTGGCAGACAATTTTTTTCTGAAGTTGAACTTTTTTGAGAAAAATGTAATATGTTGAAGTATTCATGAACCAGTGACATGTAGTTTTTAAGGAAACGAAAATCTTTGTTGACATTGCGCTAGAGTGAAACCCATAAGATAATTGCAGAACTGGTCGTCCCAAGGCTTCGTAGCGTCGAACGTCGTTGCAGAAATCTAAAGCTGAGGGGAAGAAATGGCACGACGTCAATGAAATCGGCAAGAAATAGAGTGTGATGGCGGACGCCGGACATTTATGGATGCCTTATGCTACCGTGTATACGAGAGTATAGGATAATTTTATGCCTTAGAAAAGAATTTTCTGGATTCAAAAATCTGAATCTACAAAAAAAGAATGATAGTTCCGTTGTGACAAAATCCTGCTATAACTACCACTATATGGAGTAGAGCTGGCGTCGGTTCTAATTTTGAACGCAGTCGAAAATAACAACATAAATAAATATTGTATATAAAAATTGTTCTTTTATTCTACTAGCATTGCCATATGGACACAGGCTTAAGAAACTTATAAAACAAGTATTTAAAATCTTAGCACTTTCGGTTGAATTTTGTTATTCTGGGAGATAAAGCGTTAACGCAGATTGGATTTTCTCTTGTAGTTGTAGTTATAGTCGAGAGTATAATAAACTGATTCACTGTAAACGAAGTGAGGCACTAATAAAGATTTGACCATTTTTATTCGGACACCAGTTACGGAAATACTAGACCATTTCCACCAGGCGTCTTATACCATTATAGATTTTAACACTAATTGAGCTAATATGATCGACCATAATTATGAAAGAGCATATATTTAAAGGAAAATTATTAATTAGCATGGCTTCCCTTTTAACATAATATCAATAAATTAGCTTTCTTTAAGTAGTTGCATTTTTTTTGTCGCCGACCTCTCCGTTTATTATGCTTCTATGGAATATTCGGTATTTCAACTATATTATTCCTGAACGCGAATTTAATTTTATAAAAAGGCTATTAATAAATAAGCTTAAAATATATAAAAAAATTATTTTAAATTACCTTCTTTAATAACCTTCGTTGATTCTGTATCTTTTCCACTACCATATCCGTGAACAAAGAGAACATTTTCTCTGGTTGAGTTGTATGCGATCAATGATTGTAACCAAGTAACATCAGTTGGATTAAACTTGAAATGAAAATTTATAATTTTTTTTAAACAATTAAAGGTGTTAAAATTTATATATTATATACATTTTGTGAAATAAAATAGAATAATTGTAATAAAATAATAAATTATATAATAAAATAAATTTTGTCAAATAAATTAGAAGAACAATAAAATTGATTTTTATACAAAACTAAATATAAAAAAATCATTATTTTTTATTTATTTATAAAATTAAATTAAATTTGATCATATATTTATTATTTATTTAAAAAAATATATAAAATTATATAAAAAGGTCTATGGGTTAAAAAAATGAAGGCTACATATTTTATTATATAGAAATAAGAAGTATATATAATATATGTATGCCATCAAACGTTGGAATATATTTTTTTTAAATCTAGAAAAATATTAATTGCATAAAAATATTTATTTAAAAAAAAATCGATCAACATTGAACTCATACACTACCTATATAAGTAGTTAAATACAAATTATTATTTTAATTTTCAAACAACAAAAAATGCCCATGAAGAAGATTTGGTAATTTTCCGCACATTTTCCCATTAAAAATGTTTAATAGTTCGTTAATTTATATATTTATGGTAAAATGTTGATGGTAATTTATTATGTATTTTCTCTATTAATAAAAATAAATACTTTTAAATAATGAAAAAAAATTATAAATGCATTATTCTATATAATATACAGTTGGTCATAAATTATATTATAATAATATAATAATTGCATTAGGCAATCACTAGTCACTACCCATATATGTTTATTGGATATAAAATGTTATAAACAAAGAAGTTAAATTATATTTTTTTTTTCATAATATTTACAAATATTTTTTTTTAAATAAAAATTAAAACAATTTAACCAGGTTCAAGTTGTTTTTTGTAATAAAATTATGGTTTTAATTAAATTAATTAAACTATTTGTTTCATAAAATACAAATTAATACTGCAATTGTTTATATATTTGGAGCGAAATATTTATATACTCAAATATTACATGCATAGAACCAGGGATGTGGAGTCGGAGTCGGAGTCGTGGAGTCGGAGTCGCGCGATTTTTGGAGGAGTCGGAGTCGGTATCGCAAAAATAGTAGCGACTCCGACCACTTTTTTAAATTTCATTTTTTACTTTTATAATTTTTTTTTATTTATTTTTATTTATTTTTTTGTCATTAATATACTAATTAAAATAATCTAATTTAAATAGATAATAATTAATATTATTCGAGTAACTCTCAAACAGTTTGTTTAGTTAAACTTTTGTGAAAATTGAGCTTTCATCCTTCCTAGCGATTAAGAATTTGGTTAGGAATTTTATTACTTATGTAACTATTTATTGTATGTTTAAAACTTTAAACCATTTTTTTTCGACATGAAAGAATAGCTTTCTAGATAATGTTTAAGATTTTTTTAAATCAAAATTATGGCTTAAGGGCATCTGACGGCCAAGTAAGGGGTAACTTTGGTACACGTTTCAGCCCTCATCTTTCGATGAAATGTT
>JANSTW010012674.1:0-15866 GCA_027564275.1 Diadocidia ferruginosa | reverse complement strand
TGTTTTACTTATTATTTATAAAAATGGATCTTTGTATTTATGATTGTATTCAAATTTTACAGTTTATCTAAAGATAGTTTTTTTAAACCCATTTATCTCAATTTTTTGTATGGGAGCTTCCCGTTCCTGTGAATCATTTTTTTTGATATTCAATACCACACAATGGGAACCCTAAAAAAACCATTTCCATAAATTTTCAAGATTGTATCTAATTTTTTATTTCTATGAGGACTTTATATTTTTTCCATTTATCCCGTTTTTTTTTGTATGGGAGCTACCCGTTTCTCTGAATGAAAATTCTTGATATTTAATAGCAATCAATGGGACCACCAAAAAACAATCCCTACAAAATTTCAAGATCGTATCTCATCTAGAAATTTCTATTTTTGTGCAGACTTTAAAGTGCGGACGGACGGATGGGCAACATTATTTTTTGCATTTTTCGGTTTAGAATTCAAAGAGATAAGTAAAAAAAATATATATTTAATTTTTTCTATTTTTCAAAATTGTATAACGATTACAAGACTTTTATTTATTTTATACTAATTGTATATAAATAAAAGTAAAAAAATCGACTTAAGTGTACTTAAGTCACTTTGACTTGTCAGTTGTAAGTAGCTAGAGATTTTATAAAACAAATTTTGTAATTTTTCTTTTCAGTATTCGTTAAACACTGCTGCATGTCTGCTGACACCTGTTTGTACGGAGGTAAGTTGAAATTGAATAAAAAATCTAATAAATGTATGCTATATTTATTTAGGAATTATGTAATTAATCAAAAGTTTCCTATAGAATTTCGTTTTTTTGAAAAGGAGTTTAATTTTCTTTAGATAGAGAATATTATAGATATTTTTATTATTATGTTATTGTACATATTTTGAAAAATGTTATTAATTATTATGTTTTAAAGCGTGACTGCGGAAGTATGATTTAATATAAATTTAGTTCGGTTTTTTTTTAATAACGTATATAATTAATTTAGAAGTTTAGGGTTTTTTTTTATAATTTTAGATAATATTATAATTTATTATATATAGTTTTTTAATGTATTTAATTCGTCTCGATTTACGTATACATAATGTACCCTATATATTAATTATATGTTTATCAAATGTATGCAGAAGCTCATGGTCTTTGAACTTTTAATTAAAGTGTTCTTTTTTTAGAAGCTATAACCACTTCTATATAGAAACTATTTACAAAACCTGATTTTTGGGATATAATTTCATATACAACAACAACATCCAATATATAATATGTTCAATAAAAAAATAATTCGGATGAATTATTAGAACATGGTTTGTCAATATTGGCCTATATAGAATATAGATAATATATAGTTTCTATAGAAGTGATTAAAGCTTCTATTAAAATCTATAAAAAGAGCACTTTAATTATGAATAATGTTATTATATTATAATTGTACATTTTATTAAAAAATAAATTATCAGACGAATATTGAATAAATTATTTATTATTATTTTCTTTTCATTTTTTGTTTATAAAGTGCTGGAATTATTGCAACAATTTGCAACAAACATCCTCAACAGCCATTAAACCAACAATCACAACAACTGAAATATCATCATTATCATCATCATCATCGGATGAACAGATTATTACCAATAACAATAATCAAAATCAAATAAATCCATGGTTAATACGTATTGCATCAATGGTTAAACAAGAATTTCTCGTTGCAACACATTTGGCATGGGAACCATCAAGCAAACTCGTCAATTGTCTTGTCACATGGGAGGTCTATGGAGGCGGACTAATGGGCAACCTTTTGACTGATTCTGCTAACGTTGAATTATCCCTTTGGCCAGACACAAAATACCGTGTTCAAGTCACGTGTAAAAATAAAGTAAGTATTATTAAATTGAAATTTATCTTTGTTTTATTTTGCTAATACAACATAATTTGATTTGGATAATAATATTTATTTTGATTGTGTATGTATATGCTTCATGCAATCATCTTTAAGGTCTTCGCATACAGAACGATTTTGCCTCATCGAATGCGATTCTTTTTTTGTGTCTAATATTTTAAATTGCTTAGATATTAAGATATATTAGGTATATATTTCAGTATATTTAGAAAAGACGATCAAGTGTGGTCATAGTCCGGTCACCTTACAAATTTAATAAATAAAGTTTTGTCATTTTATAATTTATAATAATAATAATGTATGAAAATTAATTTTGTGAAAAAAACGTTTTTTTCCGTTTATAATTTTTATTTATTTTATCTACCTTTTTTAAACAATTTACCATATATTAAAAATCGTATTCTTAATCTTCATTATAGACATAGGAAGTTGTCCTAAACGGAAAGCATTAGGTATATACCTGAATTGCCTTATTGATGTGCTTTAGCTGCACTCTATAATCTTTTTTTAGAAATTAATAAATAATAGAAAATTGTTTGAACATAAATAATTTTTCGCGTTTATTTTGCAACAAAAAAATGTGTAAGAACTACAAAGCGTAGGTATATGTTTATATATATATATATACAAACGATCAATAAAGGTAGAAAACATGCGGCAAATTGCACGAAAAACTAATAAAAAAATGTTGTGTTTTTTATATTAAAATGTTTGTTTTTTGCTGAGAGTTCGTTGTTTTTTATGCATTTTATTTGTTGTACCTATAGATGAAAAGAACTCATTTCACACATTTTGTGAAGTGATGTTTTAAATATTTGTTTTTATTTTATCGTTAAAAAAAGAAAGTTTTATGGAAGAACAGTTTTTTGTCATATGTGGTTATCGAGCAGTAGGCAGACGAAATTCTCCTAAAATCGCAAGTATATTGCTATTTTTAAACGGTCACAAAAAAATAAATATTTTGTTCGATTGTTATAAATTTTTATAGTTTTATAGTCGAGTTACCTACAAAAAATAAAAGAAACGATTTTTTGAACATGACAGCTATACCAAAATACTATATTTCTCAAAGAACTTTTTTTTTAAATGTGATAGGTTTTATGATTTTTTAAATTGTTTTATAATTGTTTAACATTTTCGTATTTTATTTAGTTTTTTTTTTTATTTTTAAAAACAAGGACTTTTGGAAAAAAATGTTTTATGAGGTGAAAACTATACAGTAAACCAAAGAAAAAAAATCGACATTTTTTAAGATAAAGACTGAAGCTCTCTATAAATAAAACATCACTTCCGCTTTCATACACAAAATATATGAATGCATTTTCCTTAATATTATTATACAATTTATAAAATTGTTGCGCTTTTATTGGATCATCGTTTTGTGTGTAAAATAATAAACATTTTTCTGCAGCACTCTAATGTCTAATGTTAAATCTCTGCGTAGTTTTAAAAAAACACACAAAAATACTATTTTCTTTCTGTTAGTTTTTATAACGCTCTATAAAGTTCTAAAAGATTTTAATATGATTTTTAATTGGTTTGATCTATTAGCAATTTAAATACATTAAAGTTTATTGTGGTTGGGTGTTTTTATATTAACTAATGTACAAACTATTAGAATTTTAAAACTGTTTTGCGGTCGTTTTTTAGATAATTTTTTTTTTGCAAGCTATCGATTTTAATAAAAGTTTTTGAAAATTTAACAAAAAATTCTTCAAATTTTATTTTATAATGTATAGGTATACTATAGTAGTTACAGAAATATAAATTGTTTTTTTTCTAATTCTATCAAATTAATTACTTCAAATAGCAATACGTTGCAAATAAAATAATTATTTTAAATACGCGGGCAAAAATGGTTCTCCGACAATTATGAACATATAGTACATCGATTTTGCAAAAAATAAGACCTAAACCCTCCTATATCCTGTAAAGAATCATATATACCCCGACAATAAAAATATACTACGACTTTTGTGGGAAAATTAAAATGCAATAATATTTTGATGTCACACATATATACATAATGGAAGGGTGGACAAATTAAAATTTTGTGTAGTTTAAATGGTGACAGGACATAAGACATAACACACAAAGACATAACGCCCAAAAATTTTATACCAAGCTTGAACCGCTTAAGTCTGACTGCGAATGCTTCAGAAGGCAGTTTAATTCATTCATTTTTTTCATCAAAATCTGTTGATTTTAGATTTTGCAAAAATATAAAAAATATAAAAATATTCTAATAAATCTTATTTTTCGTTTCTAGCAAACAAAAGAAATTGTGAAATCGATTCCAATATTTGTAAATACTGTAAATGCGATAGCATGGCGACCTGAATATAATAAAAGCAGTTTAATGGGAACGTCCGCTGCAAATAGCAACCTATTAAAAAAACTAAAAAACAAATATTCATTAGACCAAGTGAAACCAGTTTATTCAAAATCGGTTAGCATAGATTTAAATTACCATCGAAACAACGAGATTCTACAACGAAATATCAAAGAAATTGTGCTGGGAATTTGTGCTGCGCTCATAGTTTTCCTATTTATTTTAACATTATTCTGTGCCTTTCGTGGAACCAACAGATATTTCATTTATAAAGAATCAGATTTATGTAAACATGAAATATTGATTAGATAAAAAAAACAATAAACCAAAAATTAAAAAAATATTTGTTACAAAAGTTTGACAAATTTAAGTGAATATGTACAAACACTGCGCTTATTTTTGAATAATCTTAAGACCCTATAAGATTTAAAATTAATAAAAAAAAACAAGATGTAACTATAGTAAATATTTGGTAAGAATATAAAAACAAGAAGACTTAAATTGAGGGATATTTTAATAAGAAAAAATATTCATCATCATAAAAAATTAATTTTTCATTGTTAAGGTATATATTTTTTTAATTTAATATAAATCGGTTTTATTTTACTTTTAAATCGATATTCTTTTAAAGTTGTTAATCATCATTAAAACTAAGTTTGATCAATAAAATATTGTAAATAATTTTATATAAAAATGCGTAATACATAACTTGTATCTAGTCTTTAAAATATTTAGTAATCTTAATTTTTATAAAAACCTTTTTATTTAAAAAAAAAACTTAAATTTATTAAATAAATTAATTTGACAGTATGAACATTTTTTAATTATTATCTAGTTTAATTGTAATATTTCCAGAAAATTATTGTTGGGAGGCGAGACTAGAAATTTTTTTGATCCTGCCGAGTCTCGAACCCGCAACCTCTTGGACACAAAGCCGTGACGCGTATTTTCTATGCTGACTATCAAAATTTATTAGCTAAAATTAATTTAATTCCAATAGAAAACCTTTGTCTTATTATTTTATGACATTAAATGGTTTTTTTTTTAATATTTCACAATTATTTTTTCTAAAAATAAAAATGATAAAAGACACAAAAAAGAAAAGTCAGATAAAAAAAAACATTTTTAATTTTAATAAAAAAAATATATTATCATGAATAAATATAAAATTTTTCCTTTTACAAGATGAAAAATCTAATATATATAGTTAAAAACACAACTTGATAGTTGTATAGAAATT
The DNA here is from genome assembly GCA_027564275.1 of Diadocidia ferruginosa. NCBI lineage: Eukaryota > Metazoa > Arthropoda > Insecta > Diptera > Diadocidiidae > Diadocidia > Diadocidia ferruginosa. The sequence continues at coordinate 10,403 of JANSTW010012674.1, read as the reverse complement.
TTCTTTTTTCTTAAAGCCATCGACCTGATTTTTCTTTCTTTATTTTTTGTCAACGACATTTTCTTTTCTTGTATTTTATTTACAATATTTTTGTATTATATATTTTTAGAATATATATTATACTTATATAATCCATTCACATATAATAATAACATTGTGTGTGAATGGTAATGGCAAGATTGTACGAAGTACACAAAAAATCATTTTTACTTATCTAAATTGAAATCTTACGCCATTATGCTGATGCATTTGGAAATTATGACTTAGTTATTATGATGACGATGATGCTGCTGCACTATTTATAAATTTATGGTTATTTTGGTTTTTCTTACATAGTGAATTGAAAAGAAAAATATTCTATGTACAAGATTAAGAAGATTGTATACCTAGTTTTAACTATATATTCGTATCTTTCTTTTAGCGCACCTTTAAACATTTATATTTAAGAGTGCCCACTAGTAAAACAAAGGTACGGGGGAACTCAAATAACTTCTAAACTATTAGACTTTTCGTTTAGCATTTTTTATAGTAAGTTAATAATGAATAAAACTCAGAGTTAAGCATAAAATGTAAACAAAATTTTCGTTATAATTAGTATTAATTAAATATACCACACTTGCAGCGAAAAAATGTCTATAATAAACTGTTTTACATACAAAAAATATGCAAAAACAAAAAGAAATTGTGAGTATATTCGTTATAGTTCATTATATACACGTAAGAAATGAACTTCGATATCCCCGTCTTAAGGTTGAGATATAGAAGTTCATTTTGTCGTGTATATAATGAACTATAATGAATATACTCGCAATTCCTTTTTGCTTTTGCATATTTTTTGTATGTAAAAAAGTATATTAGAAATGCAGGAGTGTAAAATTTAATTAAAATTAATTATAATGGAATTTTTTTACATTTCCGTTACGTTTAACTGCGAGATACATAAACAAGCAATGTATAGAATTGAAAAAAAATATTTTTTTTTTCTAAATTGCTGGTAAATTGAGCTCTCCGGTACAAGAGTTTTACATGATCTTATTTGACAAAATAACAACATTTATAAAAATGTTTTACGCTTAACTCTGAGTTTTATTCATTGTTCATATGCTATAAAAAATTCTAGATGAAAAGTCTAATAGTTTAGAAGTTATTTGAGTTCCCCCGTACCTTTACCTTAGTAGCGGGCCCTCTTATAAAAATGGAAATTTTCTTTATAGAAAAAAATGTATATTATTTATTTTAATCTATAAATAAAATTATGTTTTAGTACCTGTATATACCTATACATAAAAAAGAAACTAACAAGTTTTTGACCATGTTTTCATTTAGTTTATGAAGACTTCTTTTTTTATAAAACTTTCCGACAGTCCCCAGTAAAATTTGAAATGCTGATTTCACTATTTTTTGATATTTTAATTAAATCTCTAAAATCTATTAAAATTGAATCTAACATTTTTATTTCCGATTAAAATAAATAAACAATGTATATGCCATTTTCAATTGTAACTATTATTATTAATTTTATTTTAATATTGTCTCTTTTAGCATTTTCTTCATAAATATTATTAATGTAATATAATTGTACATTATGCATATAGTTTCCACCTACAAACATAATATTTTTAAACAATATTTTAGATACCTAAAATTCATATAAATTTAATAAATGCATAAAATTTATATCTAGCTATTATAAACGGCAAATTATCCCTAGCGTAGAAAATTGAAATTTATACAAATATAATGAATTACTCATCATTAATCATAATAAAAGTTGCATGTTCATTGTTCATATATAACATAACATATATGGAGACAATTTATAGTGACAAACTTCATAATAAGAACATAATCACAATAAATGCATTTATTGTAAAGTTTATAAAACTAGAATCTTGCTTATAAAGGAATATGTTTCAAAAAAAAATCTGGCGTAGGCATAAATTATATTATATATCGTCATCCATATGAAACAGGAATATGTCCTATCACGAATTTTTGATCCAACTTATTTTTTTATTTTATGAAAAAAATATTCTTGCTAAAATTTTAAAAGTCGCTCTATAAAACAGTTTTAGTGGCTCCTTAGTATAACATTAACTTTTTAATTAATTAATCATAAAATAAAAAAATATTTGGGCTCAAAAATTCATGATAGGACATATTCCTGTTTCATGTACGATATAAATATAATAAAATATTTAAATATTGCCTATGTCTGGCCGCACCCAGATTATTGTCATAATTTTATCCCAGTGTACCTTTAACAAAAATGTATTTTATAAGTAAAAAGCCTTTCAAATTAATATAAGAGTAAAAAGAACTCTTGTCATAAAATTGCATATCAAGATGTTATGTGCGAGAAGATGTATCAACAAGGAGAATCAATGAACTGATTTTTATACAATTAAAATTTTATTTTTCATATTTTTCGGATAAAGCGCTTCACGGTAAGAGGAATATAGTTTATAGAATATCGGTGCAAAGTATAAATTTATTTCCAATATTTTATGTTAATCCATCTCTATTATTTGATCATATTATTATATCATAAAAGATGTAACCTATAGGTATATATAGAGTTTCTAGAGACATATTATAATAATTGATAAGGGCGGTAACGAAAAAATCTGGTTAACAATGCACTAAGAATAGATTTAAAACCTACAACGCCAGGATTTTGTCTGGGGGTGGAGGGTGTTTTGGTTATATCAAAAATTTCATCTGGTGATTTTTCCCCTTAAAGTTCAAAATATAGAACTTTTTTTTAATAGTATATAGTTAAGAGAATTTATATTTAGTATTTACCGCAGAAGAAGATATTGTATAGAACACTGCTGCTATACATATATTCATTGACAGAATAACTGTTTTTAATATATCGAGTCAATAAATTATTTTTCAAAATAAAGAAAAAAACTAAACCAACACAAAAAAAATATTGTGCAAATATATCTCAACTGTCGTATTTATTTATTTATCCATTGTGTACTGTAGCACATATTTATGTTTTTAGCATTAAATAATTCAGTGGGTTTCTAACTTTAAAAAGGTGATTTTACAGTATAGGTATTTTTTGCTTGCAAGAAGTCCAGGAGAGCGGTTTTTTTGTAGTTATGTTAAGTTAAAGCTTTTTTTTTAAACCTTAAAGGAAATCGATTTAAAGTTTTTATTTTACATAAACAGCTATATACAATTTTTGATAAATATGTAGAATTCTCCCCCTCTTGGATCCTCCCCAATCTTTGTAAGATGGTATAAGAGGTTCTTTTCTGAACAACGTTTGTTCGGGGAGTTTGCGACGCTCGGGCTCCTTTCAGAGGGAGAGGAGTTTAATGTTTGTATTTTGTATGTATATAGGAAATTTATTTTATTGATTTTTTTTACTAACTTAAAAAGCAAATTTAGACATTCTGAGGCGAAAAAAAAACTAAAAAAACGGTTTTTGTAAATTTTTCTTCTTATCAGGGGGTGCCGCTCCGCGAATTCCCTACTTTGTTTTAATTTTCTTATCAGAGGTCTTCCGCCTACCGGACCCCCTGCATTCTGAAACCCTTAGATTAGAACTGAAGTTGTATCCCATTGTCAAGACCATTTATTTGACAAATAACACACAACTCCTATAAATTTTTATATTTCAATATTTTTCATACTAACGTTAAGCCGCTTCCATTTAAGCTTTTATACTAAAAATGCTTTTAATTTAGCCATCCCTTTATTCTGGATATTATATTTGGCATTAAAATATTACATACACACTTTAAACCCCTTCCCGCAGAAAAAGAGGTCCGAATGCCGCCAACTCCAAGAACAAACGTTATTCAGAGGACACCCCCTACCCTACAGTTTTTTTTTTACTTGAAAAAGTGTTATAATATCTTTAATTTAGCTAATACCTAATACGTATATAAATGATTTTTTTATAAATTGAAACGAGAAGTGCAAATTTGTAATTAATTAAAAAAGACGGTAACCTATATTTGGTCATCTGTCTTTTTAGGGTTTGAAGAGCGCGCTTTATGGACATATAACAGTATATAAACTTAAGAAATGATATTAATGGTTTGTATGAAAAGTAATTGCAAAAAAACAAACTTCTTTGGAATTTAAAAAACATAATTATACAATTATTACCTAAAAGAATCATTTTTATATCAATTAAATATTTCATATACATTAACATTATACATTATAATAATTGCACAAAAAAATAATTAAAATAATTAATGTAGAAGTATATAAACTATAAACCGAAATTTAAAATTTCTGTTCCTCAGCCTTATAATAAAATATTGGCCAACAATTATTATTATATTAGTTAAACTGGGTGGTCTATTTAAAACGTTTTTTTGTTAAAAAAATATTTTATTTACATCATATACATTATACAATGTACATTAATCGTGATGAGTTCAAGTTTCTATAACCAAAAAAAATAACACGAATGCAATTGCACCGAAATTGCACTCTTTCATTTCAACGAATTTGTTTTGTTGTAATTGAATTTTGTTCTTTTCCACAGCGAGGTAAATAAAAATATCTTTATAATTATAAGTGCGGTGATCCCAGCTAAACTACACCTAATGGCTAATATATAATATTATGAAAGTTTAAAATCAAATGAATCAAAGTGTTTATATATTTATTATATGTATTTCATTTTTTTTTTGTGCACTTTTTTAACCGTTTTTGGTTAAGAGTGAAGTATACAAAGAGAGGATACTGTTTTACTGCTTCAATTTGCATCTGCACTTTCTTTACTTTATTTTATTTTGTATATATAAGAAAATACAATATTTCCAAAAGCAATTTTGATTTTAAATTTTCTTATCTACACCCTCTAAAAAAATGTAAAATGCCAAATTTAAAAAAAATACTTATGCGGCTATTCTACTAAATATTTAGAGGTGAATATACATAGAATAAAGAATATAAGGAATCGTAATCGGTTGAAAAATATGTAGTCGCGTAGAAACAATGCTAAAGAAAAAATTTTACATTTTGAGTAGGTGGCCTGGCACTTGAGGACTAGTATGGGATTTGTTCAAATACACCGGGGTCAAATATTATTTAAAAAATGTTTTTCTCCATGTGTGTACCTGTTCAAACATGTTCAAAACCTGATCAGACTAGAACTATTCTAGCAGATCTAATTTTTAAATTAATTTTGTACTGAATGTTCTAAATTTTACAAACAAAATATTTTTTACACACCAATAAAATCGTATGGACATTCTACCATATTTTGAAATTGAAAAATATGTTTCTTTAAACGTGATTTTATTAGAGGATAATAATAGATGTTTTTAAAAATATTTTCATTGTTATAATTAATGTTTGTTTTTTTAATAATATGTATCTTTGAATTTTTATTTTTCAAAATGGCATATTAGCCATAATATATCTCGAAAACTAGAACTGCCTGAGTGCCTGGAAAAAAAGGTTGTCATTTTCGAATTAAAACAGTTCGAATTTACCCAGAAAATTAAAAAAAAATCCATTTTGTTGTCCAGTGTTATACAAATATGACCGAAAAAATTTGAATTTTCTCAAAAATTATGTTTGCAATTTTTCTTTGTGAGAGGGGTAAGACATGGTGTATTATAATATTATATAGATATATTAAATGATGAGACTGTACAATGTACATAGTGTACATATGAAGAGGATCTTTTATAAATGTTATACTACAGCGTATATAGCATAAACAACATACTCTGGCTGATAACCTATAAACTTAATTGCAAATATCCAAAAGAAGAACATGTAATAACACATAATTTGGTTGTTCTTTTTCCAATTTTGTTTCTTAATAATAATAAGACTAAACAGATGATTACATTTTTCGGTTTTTCTCATTGCATATACAATGTTTTCGTATTATAATAAAGTTGTTGGTTTTACCTCCCAAGTGGTGGAAATTAAAATTGATTTCTTTGTAAATTTTTATTTGACATATAAATAGGTACACAATATACATAAATATCTACATATATGTTGATTGTTAATGATTATAAAAATGTCTATACATTTATTGTTATAAAGAGTGCAATTTATTATATAATATTATTATCTCAGTGAATATGATATGATATTTTGCAGATTATATAAAAGCCTTCAAAAAATTGTGTAAATTTTTCATACCGACAAGAGTTGCACTATTTCTAGGCTAACTCGTCATCACTCATCAGCATTCCTTTAATTCAACTGAGGAATTGAGGAATGGTAAAAATAAAATGATTTTTACCATTACGGTTTTGTATTCGCTTGAGCTATACCTTCTTCAATTCCTCAGTTGAATTAAAAGAATGCTGATGACGAGTTAGTCTAAGAATAGTGCAACTCTGGTCGGTATGAAAAAATTGACACAATTTTTTGAAGGTTTTTTTACGAAAGTTAGAGCCAATTATATTACAAAAGTATTCACTTTTTGTTGAGCGATTAGCCTGTACCTCTTAATAGCACATTTGTTAACATTTACGGTCGAAAAAAAGTAAATATTATATAATATACATTATACTTATATATAGATAACACAAACACGATAATAATTTATTATGTATTAGGCTTATCAAAAAGTACTACTATACACTTTTTGATAAGCCTAATATATATTCAATTTTACATTTTACGTATATAGTCTTTGAAGTCTGACTTTGCTCTTTAAAGAGGTATAGGTACCTAAGTGATTTTCAAAAAAATTCATAAAAAAATTGTTAAATCATTGCTAATATTATCAAAAACGGCAATGTCATTCAATCTTTTTATGTATAATATATTTATTGTCGTAATGTTCATAATAATAATAATGATAATAATAATAGAAAATTATAGTTTCAAAGATCATTGTCATTTGTTCATGTCAATTTTTTTATAGTAAAAATTGAGTTTTCTTATGAATTTGTCCCTTCAAAAATATTCTAACTACAGTTTTTTGATAGCACAGCAATGCGCTAAGCACATGAGGTATGAACGTGGGCCGGTGGTTTACAAGTAGTATACTTAGTGCATTTTTATTGAAATAATGGATCCCTTTTCCCAACGACGGCATGTACGATTATTCAAGTTTTCAATATAAATTACGGTCGATAAAATAATTCTTTTTTCCTACAATTACAAAGTTTCTTATGCCAGCTTCATGCAAATGAGTTGCATGTCTACGCCAATAAATTAAATATTTTATTAATGGACCTAAAGCATTCTCCGTTTCGATTGCAAAATTGTTAATACGAACCACTTTGTTATTTTGAAAAAATTGAAACAACCTGTCTCTAAATTTGAAAGATGACCAAAAATACCTTAGAGATATAACATCTGACTATCGCAGTAAATGTTTTGCTGATCGTAGGTGCAGCACCGAAAAACGTTGGCACTGAAAGCCCTGGTACCGAATGTCGTCGCACCGAAAAGCCATAAAACAGAAATGCTCTGCTATACTGAAATGTCCTTACACCGATATTTCTACGCACCGAAATGCCCTGCTACGAATTTTCGGTGAAACGGCTTTCCGTGGCAGGGCTTTCGCTGCCAGGGCTTTCAGTGCAAGGGCTTTCTGTACCATGGAATTTCAGTGTCACGGCTTTTCGGTGCCACGGCATGGTCCACTAATCGTTCACCTGAAGAAAATAATTTAATCAAGATGACTTACAACTGCCAATTGTGTGCTTTGTCTACATGTAGCTACAGCAAAACCATAGAAAAACTTAGTTGCATTGGCAACATACATTATAAGCGTATATAATATGCTCCTAGTTGGTTTAGAGTAAATTCTTACTGTAAGAATGGTAATTTTAATACTATGGAACATAATTAAATGTTTGCCGATGATATTAAACGTGTTGTTGATCCAGTAACTGGATAACTGTCACACCATTATGGAATTAGCAGTACGTCGTATTATAAAGAGACGTAATGTGTGTATTTTTGAAGTCCCAAAATTAAATTATGACGCTAAAGAATATTTTGACTTAATAGATTGAAGGCAAATTATAATTACCTAATCCAATAATACGATTTATTGTGCAAAACAAATTAACATAATATTATATTCTTATCTTTGAGAGTTGTATAATACATTCCACTATTCTCCATATAAAAACACATAGTTTCCGCCTACTGCCGATTTCGGGAAATGATTTTCAATTTTTCACTTTATCCTACTCAGCATCAATACACAATTGAAGAATATGAATACTTAACAGCTCTACAAGGTTACATGACATAACACCCAAAGACATAACGCCCAACTGCTACTATATAACAAGCTTTTTTTCTAATTGTTAAAAAATCAGAGTAGCCAAAATATAAAACCATCGCTTTGTTTAATATTTTTAGAAGGGAAATTTTATCTTTTTTTAGCGGTTTAAGCTTGGTAAAGCATTTGGGCTTTATGTCTTTGGGTGTTATGTCCGGTCACCCTATACAACCATACATTTTAAAATTTGAAAACATTGAAATTTTGTCATACACATTTCAAAGTAGGAAAAATATCATCATACAAATTAGATTTTTAATTATTTCGATTGTTTTCACTTTCCATATTATAATGTATAGGAAAAATTACCTAAATTTTGTGAGGTTTGTTTTTAATATAATTGAAATTAAGTTTAAGATAATATTTCTTTAATTTCGAAAAGTAATTTGAAATTAAATTAAATAATTAATTTTAATTTAATTAAATTTTTATGTGATTCTCTCACTAATTTATCGACATATTTTTTGACAGTTTTTTTCTTTTAATCAGTTCTACGTAAAAAAATCTGACTAAATTCAATTGATTTAAGAAAACAATATGAGTAATAACAATTAAACATATTATTTTATTACAGCAAATTGTATTTTATTTTTCTCGCAAAATCAGCAAAAATATATTTAATTTTTGTACATAAAAGAAACGTGTGAGATTGAGCTAAAGATCTGTAATAATATGCAAGATAAGTTTAATTTTTTCCTAAAGAAATTTTTAGCAAAGTCATTAAATTTATATAATATAATAATTAAAAGTATATAAAATAAATATAATATAAATAAAAAATAAAATAAAATATTTATGAACATTATATTACTCCAAATAACATAATAAAATATTATGTTTTTTAAATTATTTTTTTAATTGTTTTTTCATACGACTGTTTAAATTTAATGCTTTATTTTGAATATAGAAAACAAATTAGATATTGGGTTTCGCTTAAACTATATATTAATAATAATTGCACGTGTTGGAATTTTTCTCAATTTTGTTGTGCGTCTCAATCTCAAAGTTCAGATTTTTTTATGTGTCTCATAAAATTTATGTTTGTAAAATAAATTTGAAATTTTTCTAAATTTAATTTTTGCTACGCAATATAAGCATAAGATCATATATATACATTGTTATTTTGAACATATTGAATTTCAACTGTAAATTCTTGTTTGAAAAACTCATTAAATTTATGCTCGAAAAATAAATTTAAAATATATCTATAACAGTTATATGTTTTTATTTTTGTAAATACGAACGTTTATATAACACAATATTTTATTTGATGAATAGAAAATTAATTAGATATTTGTATTCGCATAATTGCGTATTGTTTCTTAATATTGTGTCTCAAAGTTCAGATTTTTTTATGTTTTAAAAACACTCTTAAAATTTATGTTTTGTAAACATTTGAAATTTTTCTAAATTTCATTTTTGCTATACGCAATCGATACGATCATATTAGTTATATTAGAAATGTTACTTTAAATATATATCGAATTTCATTAGTATATATGTATATAGTTTTTGACAATTATTTATATACATTTGAAGACTAACAAATTTTAAATAATATTTGTTTAATGACATAATTAAGATGTATACATATATACCTTTAAGCATCTTATTTAAGACAAAATTCAACTATATTAAGAAGTACCTATGTACATATAATAATGATGTCAACAATAATACAATATTGAGTGTATGCCATAAATTATGATTCAAATTGCATGTAAAATTTCCATATATACACGTGAATTTCTGGCGATGACAACAATACAAATTTAAGAAAAATGTGATGATTAATTTTAATAAACGACATACAATAAGATTGTCGTAATTATATTTATACATATATTTTTACTTTAGAGTTATCGTTACAGTTAATTAATTTATTTACTCATATTTTCATTCAAATGATCATATTATATTTAGGTGACACACATGCTATCTATATCTCTTAGTATATGTAATTTAAATATATCGATCATGAAAATTATTGGGAAAAGCATGCGATAAAATTGAAGTGAATAATTATTATTAATTAATGTGGGAATTTTTATCTATTCACTGTAAAAAAAATCCATTATAAAATTCCAACGTCAGACACATGAATTCGTTTACCACTGATTGACGAAGGAAAATTAATGCCAAAATTCTAATA